>JAPMOB010222119.1:0-24188 GCA_029875015.1 Lepomis gibbosus | reverse complement strand
CCCCCGCCCACATTGACCCACGTTGAGCCCCGCCCCGATCTGCACACTGCAGTCAGGGGCTTCTCGATCTGTGAGCACTTTTGCTGTCAACAACTCTGTTAATTTTTTGACTGCACTAAGTCCCAAGCCTGGGTTTCTGACACATCCTGTCCACGTGTTTTATTTTTCCAGTACCGGATTGGGCAGCTGTACATGATCAGTAAACACAGCCACGAGCAGAGCGATCGAGGGGAAGGGGTGGAAGTTGTCCAGAATGAACCGTATGAAGACCCGGCGCACGGCCAAGGGCAGTTCACAGAGAAACGAGTCTACCTCAACAGGTGAGTGGAACCTGTGATTACTTAGTGTGTGTGGAGTACTCTTTTGCTTGATTGGCATTTCATTTAACACATTTTTGGTTAAGCCTGTAGCCAGTTCATGAAAGCTTCTATATTTGATGTCTTTCTTGGGCAGAATCCTAAGCAACAAGCTTAGGAACAGTTGGTACTTTAGATGATTTTTTAATTTTTTTATTTCTGTTTGGCTCATGGTCTTAAAGGCTCTGCGGCCACCTGGGACTAGACCTCCTGTTTCTGAACTCCTTTATTCAAAGAACAGCTTAGCTCAAACTGGATCCTTAGCCATGAGTTTTCCTCAAGTACAAAGTAAAGTGTATATCTGCATATCAGCTGACTGAGTTTACGTAGAGCCGTTTGATATAGCTGTAAAGATTTACACACACACACACACACACACGCACACATGCTGGCAACTGCAAGTTGCTATGTGTGGACTGGTGTGTGTGTGTTTGTACATGCAGAAGCATTTGTGACCTTTACACGCAGAAACACTTTTGTTAGACCCACATGAATCACAGAGAGATGACTGAGAATAGGATGCACAATATGTCAAGAAAGGAAATAAGAAAAGAAAGTAACAGTGGGAGAGAAAGAAGACAAAATAAGAGCAAGAGAGGGAGGATAGGGAGGGGGGACAGAGATGCTGTAGGCCATTTGTTTGAGCACAAATACTTGTGTCAGCATTTGCTATGCCGGGTAACTAATTATGTTGAGTCAGCACAGCTCTGCTCTTCAGAGGAGAGGAAGAAGACAGAGGAAACAAACAGAGATAAGTTGGGCTTCCATTCAGGTATTTTCATACAACTTGCAACACTATATTAACAAGTTCCACAATTTCACAAATATTTTTACACTTGCTCAAGGCTTTGTTTGGACTGTAAAGAAATAACAGTTTGAAAAGCAAAGGAATGGAAGTTTTTGTGTGGACTGTTGTCTTTGCAAACTTATTCAGAATTAGCTTAGATGTTTTAATCCATGACAATCTCTATGTTTAAGTCTCTGTTGTGTTTAAAGTCAGTTTATTTATTTCACAACACTTTTCTTTGAAGAAAAAAAAGAGATTTCATCTTACAACTTTTACCTAAGTAGGGAAAGAAAGCAAGAGAGGATGAAAGGAAGACAGAACAGAAACATAAAATAAAGAATCCAAACTCTCAGCTTGCAAGACCATTGACATCTGCAGCAAGAGGGAAAAAAGACAAAATGCAGAGCTTTCCACGGTAGCTGATATTTTGTTTAGAAAAAAATGTTAATTTCTCACGATGAACAACAGATGATGCATAAATAACATTCACTTTGAAAAGGTGTGCAAGAGCCGAGCGAGAGATGCTGTTTTCCATTAATGTTTTAGTTCTGTCAAAGTGAAAGGGTGATTTTACTTGACAGAATGCAAAATAGAAGACTTTAATGCGTTAACACAGCCCCATGCTACTGTGTGTGTGTGTGTGTGTGTGTGTGTGTGTGTGTTCTATATGTGCTATACATCCAAAGAATCCAAAAGATCAGAAAAATTTGTGATTTCTGGGTTATTGAAATACAGCAAATATGTTTGACATTACATCAAGTAATCTAAGTTAGATAATGTTACATTAAGGATTTGACCATAACAAACCACTTTTCTGCCCCATTCAACTGGCCATCCATCTGGCTCTGCAACAACTAAACATTTAGCTCTGATTCACCAGCAGGAGAGTCAATCTGGACTCATTCTGTCACTCTTCAACCACCCCATTAGCCCTCACAATCTCCCTCTCGCAATACTTCAGTTTGGCCCGATCCCACCCTAACCTTAACATTGATTCCATGCTTGTTCAGTCAATAACCTTCATTAAGAGCGGAGAAGGGATGCTTGATTTTATGAGTGAATAAAATGTTGCCTTTCCTTGGCTGTTTTTTTTTTTCTAAATACAAACACTAGCTTTGGCGTGAAAACTCCAAGCAGCCGCCCACGACGCTCTCATGCTTGGCAACATGGGCCCTGTCGCAGCAGCTATTGGCAATGATCTTTAAAAAAAGAAGGAGGGAATGGGAGAAATCAACAGATGGGGGTGTAGGAGGAGTGTCAGCCTCTTTGTTGGGAGGGAGAGCGAGGGTGAACGAGCCTGCCAACATTCACACAATGTGATCATCGAAGGCTGTTTTTATTCACGGCCGTCACGATGCAGTGGGCGCCATTTTTCTCCTCCTTAAGAAATTGTTTTCCTTGTCAATCAAAGGAAGTGGAGATGAAGGCAGGCTCCACGAAAGCCTGTGCACTTGTGTGTTTGACATGCCTCGTAAAGAAGTTCTCAATGCGGCCTCAATTATAGTCTTAGCGGAGTTCAGAGTTCAAAATCAAAGAATGTCAAGAATGCACACTCACACACAAAGTCCCCTGGGTCACATATTGGCAGTGTATTGTATCTACCCTCAGCACTGAACACATGGTAGTTAATACAGAGAGGTTCAGGGTGCCAGAAGGAGCTCAGAGAGAGCTCAGGGAATTCTCCAGTCTAACTAAAGGAATACTTCAACATTTCGGGAAATACACGTTTTTTTCTTCTTCAGTCTTTGTGCTAAGCTAAGCTAACTGGCTGCTGCCTTCATATTTACTATGCAGACAAGAGTGGGATGGATCTTCCCATCTGACTTTTGGAAAGAGAGCGACTGTTTTGCAATCAAAACAAGTTCTCAGAGATCTTTTTGCACAATAAAATTATCCTATCATATGCTGCTGCTACTACTAAACTGATAGTACAAACAGAACACAGCTAATGTGTGGAGAAAGTAAAAGATCAGCACTTGCACCTCCCTTGTTAGCACCACTGGGATGCCCTTGAGCAACGCCCTTAACCCTGACCTACTCCAGTAGGGCTGCTCAGTGGCCAGGCTGTGATTGTACTGAGCAGTTTCCAGACGTGACTGTGTGTGACTTTGAACAGGGTGTTCCTGAAAAGAGAGCATTGCTTTCAGCTAAAATTTCCTGGATGAATTACATTTGATACTGAGACATCTAATACATGGGATTGTGAGGTGTGTGTCATGTTGGTTTTTGGTCTTTAGTTTCAAGTAGGTTCAAAAATC
This sequence comes from Lepomis gibbosus, assembly GCA_029875015.1. Taxonomy (NCBI): domain Eukaryota; kingdom Metazoa; phylum Chordata; class Actinopteri; order Centrarchiformes; family Centrarchidae; genus Lepomis; species Lepomis gibbosus. The sequence goes on along the minus strand of JAPMOB010222119.1, from coordinate 20,787 downwards.
CCTAAAAATTCTTTAGGTCCCGCGGAGGAAAATGTGTGTTTGGTCTCCTGCATAATCTCCGCCTGAATTAAAGCTTTTGGAATCGTTCTTTTCACACCATCACTCAGTTTCAGTGTTCTATACTATACGCAGATTTTCCTTTCACAAGTGGAACAAGTTTTTGATGATTGCTGCGATAATGGAAGCAATTTCACCCTCATTCCTGCTTTGCTGCTACATGCTCCAAGTCTCTCCTCAAATATCTCCGTCTGTCTCAATGTCTCTCTGCAGTAAATTACCCAGCTGGGCTCGAGCAGTGGTTCCAAAAATCTTCTACGTGACAGAGAAAGCATGGAACTACTACCCTTACACCATAACAGGTGAGCAAATGTTAATTTCCAATAGTGCTCATAGGCCTACATGCTCACCACTTGAAATAAATGAAATTCTTAACTTCTTACTTTAACTTTTTTGTTAAAGGTCTATCTCTGTAGGGATCCTTTCCACAATGTTGTCAGACACTTCACAATCTGAGCCTGTCAGTGGCAAAAACAAGCACTTTAGTGGACATATTTTGACAGGGCGCAATTGCCTCCAAAAAGTACTTTTGTTCAATACTGGACCAGTTTAACAAAAAAATTGTCCCAGTTAGTCAGATAGACACAAAACGATGGGAAGGTAAGGTTGAAAAATACCCAAGTTACCCTTTAATACTGACTTGCAACATTTAAAGATAACACTGTTCAAATGGGATGATGACACACTGATCTCACTGCCACTCACACCATTGCAGCTTTCTGTCACTGCGTCAGTCTGCCAGGAAGACATGGTGAGAGAAGGCATTAACATGTTATTGACATATAAACATGTTGAAGCTGACATGTATTTACATGCTGACAGTTTTGCCATGAAGCAAATGCGTTTTATCCACACTGACTTAACAATGAGTGCAGCAGTGGAAAAAGCTTTGCTTCGTAAATCACAGACATTACAAGCAACCAGCAGCCAGGAGTGCAGCGATTAGAGCTGCAGTGCCCAGAACATATTTCTGTGATGCTTTAATGGTCCTGATCTAAAGGAAAAGTGTTACAAGCAGGAGAGTATAGATAAAAGGGAATTTCTCTCTGATGAATGCAAATTGGAGAAAGTAGTGGAGAAAGTCACTGAGGAGAGGATGATATGAGGTATCAGATATGTGACAGTCTGCCTCACACCTTTTTTCTACATTGTGGCTTTCTCACTTCCTTTCATGCTGTCAAAAATTTGAAGAGGCTATATGAGTAACTGTGTTTCTCTTGTCTTCTGTCCCTGCTCTGACCTGATGTCTGTGTCACCCCATGGTCTGTAGAATACACAGTGAGTATACGTTTTGCTTCTTATTTTTAAAAAAAATTGAGAATACATTTCACGTATAATAATGCATAACAGCAGAGGTTTTGGACACAGCCTTATGACCATTTGATAAGGTGGCTTGGAATATGGGAGTTAAAGCTCACGGGGGCAGCGGAACATGCTGCGGTCGCAATATTGATAATAATCCCCTTCTAAAGTCATTATGGCAAATATGCTGGCAAACAATTGCTCATGCACACATCCAGTAAACAGAGCAACACTAGCATTAATTTGGAGTGGGATTTGGAGTCTGGTGGCCCACCGAATGTGAGTCATGTATTTATACTCGTTCTAGCTCTGTTCTGGTCTCCAAGCATCACCTGAAAAAAATGCTGAAAACAAGTGAAACCAAAACAGTTAGCTCAAAGACACTACAATGTGCTGTAGAGTTAAGGAGGTGAGCAGAGTTGGGTGATAATTCTCTGTAGGCTTGTATTAGGCTTGTACTACTGCACATAACAATTACTCATATAAAACATGTATGTGCAGCTTTAAGAACCAAAATTGTCAGATTTAGCTTGTTGACCGGATTAAACTGAGATATGATATTACCGAAAGATTAGCAGCTATATTTTTCAGCACAGAAGTCTGCTTGATAGTACAGCACAGTGTATATACAGCATGTTTGTGTTCATGTAAGAGAGAGAGCTGTCATTGTTAAAGCCCCATGAATAAGTGTTTCAACATAAGGGATTAGTTTGAAGGATTTGACAGCTTGTACCATGTCAAATAATGCAAACATGCCAACATTTACATATTAAAGCATTTGTGGTTCACCTTTTTTTAGAAGCTAGTCTATAATGTCTCTCTACTGAAGTAAATTATGCAGTCCGCTGCTGTTTGAAGTGTAGCCCAAGTATCTTGCTGTCACAGAAATCTTTCACAAAGGGATTAGTTTTGTTAGTTGCAACACCTGCATCTTCCATGTCTGCAGTGATTTGCAAAACTCAGTTTACCCCTCTAACACACACACACACACACACACACACACACACACCTACACATACCAGTGGGCATGTCTTTTCTAACAAGCAAAACTACCTATGTGACCTGTGATTAACCCTTGAAAACATACGAAGCAATGGCAAAATAGGGTGGCACAATTTTATGACACTCATGCACACGATTAGGCGTAACTATAAGGCTTTTTTTGTCTTCTGTGCAGAGTGAGAAATGTCAACAGCATGAGTCACGCTGCTTTAGGTTGCGGGGAAAAGAGGGGAAAGACAACAACGACGACAGAATGCTTGATATTGTCTCCATTTATGTGTGGCAGCGTTTTGTGTTCATGTATGAGTCAGTGTAAATACATCCATGCCAAGATTACTTTTTTAGGCAAAAGACTCAGAAAAGAAATAAGAATTGTCTTGGACTTTGTCAGTTTTGACAAGGAGATAGAAATTGAAATGCTAACTATCACGCAGTAAAAGTACTTTGAAAGTCTACTTTTACATGCTACCATTGAGTGTTAAAGCAGAGCGTATTACTAAGTCGCTCCTTTTTGACAGGTATTTGCAGTTAAACTACAGTTAAGACATACGTAGATCCAAACTAAATAACCCTATCTGTATTATGATTATCAGAACTAAGAAGACTGTTTACCACTTCTACTGTATATTTAATCTTTTAATGCTTTAAACTTAAGTAAAACAATCTTCTTCATTCTTTCTTTATCCATAGTGCTCATTCCTCCCCAAGTTCTCTATCCACATAGAGACAAAATACGAGGACAACAAAGGATGCAATGACAATGTGAGTATGCTGTGTGTGTGTGTGTGTGTGTGTGTGTGTGCGTGTGTGTGTGATGAGTACTCTGTACATATAACGTGTATTGCATGTCTGTCCGTCCAGGAGGAAGGATGGATCCCTGCTATGCTCCTCTTCCTGAGGCTTTATCCGATAGATGATGTCACACGTTGTACAGGTTTTGAAGACCTCTGAGCTAGATTAGTGATTTAGGGCTATGCAAATGACTTGATCTGACTTGGCTATTGGTGACAAGAATGAGTCCCATTACTAATCTGACCAATACTGGATTTTGGCGGGTGATTTAATAAATAATAATATGCGAGCTGATATCATTTTTTTATACAGAGACATAACATATGCAATTATTTATGATAACAGTCCCTTACATTTTTACCTTACATTTTTAAACAATTGTAACCATGATGTATGCCGAGTGGGACATTTTAAGGTTGAAAAATGGAATTACACATCTTTTTGCCATTTCTGTTCTGCACTTTCTTGATAGTTCACATGTACACAGATACTGATATTTCTGCAATAAGCTAATATCAGCCTCACAGGTCCCAGTCATTGAATCAGTCAGTCTCCCATACAAATCTTTCAGCTTAATATAAATCTGTTGCCTGTCTTTCATCCTTCTTATATAGAAATCTGTACAGCAGAATAGGCCAATTTAAAACACAAAATATCTCATAGTAGACATATGGTTGAAAACGAGACCTCTGCGTAGGCTACGTGAGTAAAACCATCCGGGCAGATTTGTCATCTCACAGACCCTCCTGTACAATCCTGTCTTCTCATAATGCCAAGTATACTATGCGCATTGAGAGTCTGCCAACAACTGCTCCACTTGTTGGATAGCTAATTTAATTTGGGCTGTTGGCCTCCTCACGTTCTTTCTCTCTATATTTTCCTCCACTCTTCAGTTTATTGGGGCATTAGTCATCAAATTAAATTCTGCCACTGCCTGGAAAGTGAGGAAGAAGAATAGGGGTAGTGTGCAACAGACAAATTGCCTGAAATATATCATGGTGTGCTGCCAGCAGGATAATTTTACTGCGTCTTCATATTTTGCTTCAAATTGTCAGTGATTGGGCGATTGTGTAAGGGAGGAATGGCTCCCATCTTCGCTCAGTAGTCTTGTTGTGTCTCAGAAAAGTTTATATGTATACTCATAAAGCAAAGAGAGAGAGAGAAATGGACAGACTGTCAGTGTACATTAAACATGTTGCAATGCTTTAGATTGATGCGTGTTAAGTTTGACAAGGCGACAGATCAGAGACTTTTTTTATTAAATCTAACAGAAATCGCCAGGAGCAAATGTACTTTATGGGTAAACACACACACATTCAAGTCCCTGATTCAATGATACAGCTGCACTTTGTCATCTTCAGGACAAACAAGCTCTGCACGTTTATGACATTGTATAACCAGTTCATGAGCATATGAAGTGTATCTGCTATAAAGCATGCTGTGAAATAATATCAATGCAGCTGTGTGCTGCTTTGTTATTTTATATAACGACATTCTCTCTGGACAAGTGTTTTCCCATGTGCAGATTCTGATGGCATAACATGCATCTGTCCGCGCGGGCTATCTTAACGCTGTGTGTGAGCCTATAAGAAAGAACAGCTGAAAAAAGAAGGACTTAACTGAGTAGGAAGGAAGGAAGGAAGGACTGAAGGAAGGAATGGCACAAGTAAAGGAGGAAAATTGTGGATGTGTGGACAGGAAATGAGTGGGTGTGTGAGTGGACATCATGCATCGTTTGAATGGAGGCTGCATGGCATGCAGTATTCCACAATTCAGACAAGTCACACACGTATGTGCTCACACACAATCACACATTAAGCATTAGCATGTGTCCTGAGGCACATATCGCTCTTGTAAGCTCTCCAAGGACTCCTGAACTACCCAGCAGGCAGAATGAGAAAACACATCTGTTTCAGTCTTTCCCTCTCCTTCCCTCTTATTTGCCATGTTCTACTTTTTCAACCTTTTTAGTGCCATTTACTTTGGACACATTTAATAAGACAGGGCCGTTCAGTGGAAGATGAAACTGACATATTGCATCTATATGTACATTATATCTTCAGCTTTCAGACTCATGAAAAGTCATGCATATTCAAAGACATGCCCACTTTAGACACAGTTACGAATTGGTATTATAAAAGGTGGTCATATCCAAGCCCTACATCTACATGGGTTACTCATCTGTGGAACCAGTAAATTTAAAAGTACACTGGGATCCACTGTGACCATCTTTGGAATTGCCTGCAAAGAAAACATTATCTTGGATTTTCCACAAGGCCGCTTCAGACCATGACCTCCAAAAGAGCCTTTTGTTGAAATCACAATCTCTTTTGCGTGCCACAAATGAGACTGGTCTGTTTTGTGTGTATTTTCCCTTTTTAGGATAATGAAGTGTAGTCCAATCCAATATATTATTTAGTCAGTGATTACTATCAGGCTCCAGAGGCCCTAGCTGCAGAGCGTTTATAGACTTTGAGATTACACAAACATGTACTTTAGCAGTGATGCTATGAGATTTTTCATCTTGGGCACAGTGTGAACCGAGCTATGCTTAGTGTGAAGGTAAATGTAGGAATGTCTTTTTCTGGGTCTTGTCAGTCTGGTATTTTCAAATTTGCTCTTAATGGCCTTAAGAAGTGCTACATGTACAGGTCAAAACAAGGTGCTGTGTTACAGATTCGCACTGGGAAACGCTGTTATCATTCATTCATATCGTCTTCTTTGTCCAAATTTTCCTTCTCCTTTTTGTCCTTACCTCTTATTTTTCACCCTGTCACTCTGCCAACCACTTTCTGTATGTTTCTCTCTCATCTCCCTCTGTCTTGATACAGTATGGCAGCACATACGTGTGCCTACATAACCACTGGAAAATACAATTTCACTTAGTTTGTAAATGCTTTAATAAACAGACTACCAAGGACTCCTTGCCAGTCTTTCCCCCTCTGATCCTCTACTCTAATTTCCTCTCCCTTACTGTGACTCTATCCCTCTTTTATAATAGTACACCCTATCTTCCTCCTGCCTTCCCCCCACCACCCCATCTCGTTTTCGTTGTTTACCTCCTCCATGTCTCCTTTCATCCACCTCTGCCTCTCTCCCTCTCCTCCACATCCCAGTCTCCATTCCTGTTGCTTGGCTGCACTCATGCATGCTGACATATCACCCTTATTGTGCCAGCAGTGCTCATCCACACTGTAGATGACAGAATGCACACTTGGAGGGGAGGAGGAGAAATGAAGGGAAAGAGAGCAAGAAAGGGGGGAGTAGAGGGGGAAGAGGTGTATGTATCTCCGGAGAGAACAAGTTTAAACTCAGTTGGGAGGCAAAAGATGGGAAAGCATGATTGTTACTAAATAAAGAAAAAGGAAGCTCCATTATCCAATGCATTTATGTAAAATACTCGAGGAAATGTATAGTAAATGTACTATAATTTATAAAATTACAATAGAGGATTTTATCCATATCGCCTTCCCCTAGTGAATTTCTGAAACCTTTCATATTTCTTTTGTGATCCAATAATAATAATAATAATAATAATGATAATAATAATAATATAATATAATAAATATACAGTCCACACCTTTAAGCCCATGACTGTGAAGACACAGTAGATATGCGCTTGTCAACATTTTACTCAAACACCGTTCTTGAACATGAAATGTGAAGGGTTAATGTGTATCTTTATGTTTGTAAGCTTTTTTTTACTCATTTTAGTATTCCAGTAGCTTGCCTTAAGTTAGATTAAAGATACATATTCTATTAAATATAGCCTGTGGCTTCTAACCTTAATTTAATGCACATTCACAGACTTTCCCTTGCCGCTATATGGCAGGTACTGTAGTGGGAGCTCTGTTCAAGTATGGTCATGTGAGAGAATGTGTGTATGTGTGTGTGTATATAAAAATAGACTGCATGACTATTTGTGGATTAATACATTGATAAATAGATGTATGCATTAATGTAAAAGTACTTTAAATACATTAGGAAGTAGGAGATTCCATATAATCAAAAGCAAGAACTAATGAACAGAAAAGCTAAGAATGGAATAAAAGGTTGTACTCACTTTTTGTACAATCAGCTGATTGTCTGTCACATTGATATTACACATTACAGTGTGTGATTTGGTATTGTAACAAGGCCATGGGCATAGAGCACCACCTAATGGTTCGTAATGGAGTGAATAATTTCCAACCTTTCAAGCAGTTTTGCCAGTCATATAGCTGGTGATGTAAGCTGGAAAAGAAACATTACTGAAGTGTATTTTTGTTTGTGAAGACTGTGATTGGCAGACTGGGGCTGCAGTGAGCGTTAGCAAACTGATCTATTCTGTTTTCAGATCTTTGACACCGAGCTGAAGGAGCAGGAGAGGGAGGTGTGTTTCATTGACATCGCCTACGATGAGATTCCCGAGCGCTACTATAAAGAGTCTGAGGTGAGCATGTGTAGGTGTGGTGTTTGTAAATGCTCAGGGCTATAGAGTGCTAACACCACTGGAAGGGTGTAAGTATAGCGTTGAAGGTGGAAATGCAGGCGTTGAACAATGTGTTGTAGATAAAAACATGTTTTGATCTTATTCGCATGTTTTCTTTGTGTTAAAATGGTTTAATATCCGATATTTTCCCAGTGGAAAAGTTCTATCTCTATAAGAATCTTTACAAGGAAAATAATAAAATTATTATTAATCTTTTAAATTTGTTAATGAAGCCCAAACACTCTCTCCAATACAAACTTTGGGGACTTGAGACCTTAGTCCCACTTGTCTAACAGCTGCGCTTGCTGCTTTGTATGCCTCTCCCAACTCACACAACATTCATCTGAAAGCCTTTCATACTGCAGAGTGCATGAAGTGTGAGCGCTGGTAATTGTCTTCAGAGCTGTTTGATAACAGATTGCCTCAGCTCTAATGAGCAGGGATAGAGATCCTCTGAGGGCCAGAGAGGTTAATGTGAATAGTATTTAATACCAGAATTCACTCGTGCATCTAATTTTAGGATCTCCCTTGCGTCTCTCCACTGGGGTGCAGAAACAACGATGCCTGAAGGTTTGAGTTAATTATTGTAATATTAAACGTGTGTGTGTTCATGTCCCCTCCTATTGCAGGACTTGCGATATTTCAAGTCGGAGAAGACATCACGAGGGATTCTTCAGGAGGGCTGGAGGGACACCCAGGACCCTATCATGTGCTCTTACAAACTGGTCACCGTCAAGTTTGAGGTGTGGGGCCTGCAGACACGCGTGGAGCAGTTTGTACACAAGGTGAGAGGTCATCCGTTGTAGTAATAGCTCTTTACATCCATCCTTCTTTGCATGGCCAAGTTCGTTTCTTTTGGTCCAGTCCCACAAACAATTTGGTCATTGTTAAAAATGCTATTAGATGTTTTTCAGCTGCTTGCATTTTTGTATCGCATACTGTATGTGCTGCTTATCATGTAGGTTCATCTGTGGGTTGGCAGTTAGATTACTGAAACATGAAAATGATTGGTTATTTCACATCATGTCACATTTAATTGTATGTAGTTAGGCAATGTGCCTCTCTATGGTGTTGCACTGAGGTAACTGATTAAAGTATTTTTGCCACTGAGCTTGAATTCTAATTTAAAATCCTACAAGACTCGATGGTTAGGTGCCTTAGGCTGAAGCAGTACAGTCATGGAGACTAATTCTTGAATATTTTGCTTTCAAACACCATAACATTAAATGATAAAAAGTCAAAAATTCATTGCCTGAGAAACTATTGTCATCATCATCATTGATCATTGTGTTGTGTTATAGGTGGTTCGGGATGTGCTGCTGCTAGGACATAGACAGGCATTTGCCTGGGTGGATGAGTGGATTGGTAGGTCTATCAGCCCTTTTCTACACTCCCGCTGTCTATACATTCCCTTTCAGTCAACTATCTACTAAAGTTAAAGTGATTGCACTGGCTTTACAATAGCATTCCCTTTTTATATAATTAAGTATGGAACATCTTAATTGAATTAATTTATAGATGAAAACAATGCTTTTTCATTGTTGTATTTTGTCAAGAATTGCTTATATGAACATTTTAGTCATTTATAAATTGTTTGTAAGACCTTTAAATTCCCCATGTGTTTGTAGGTACTAAGATTTACAAGCCTGTTATATGTCTACAGCTGATTGTTCTTGTTCTTTTAATGTCATGTGCTGTCATATTTACTCTGATTATATAAATTCCTGTTGTGTGATTACTGTTTATTAACCAGTCAGTGTGCATGAAAAATCGCTCCACCTGCATCTAACCCTGTCACTGCCAGTTTTGCTAATTTTCCTACAGCATTGATCCTCCTCTTGGTATCACCACTAACCCACTAATGACAAACAGTGTACTGTTGTGTCCAGGCATGGTCAGTGTTTGTTTCAAATCAAACCTGCACAACAAAAATATGTCACACTTTCATGTTTCATGTTAGAAAAATTCAGATATATATCTCACAAGATTAGCTACAGAACTGGTGATTTGGAAAACTGTAACACTAATTTCAACTCTATTTGGCACTGTTTTTCATATTAATGTCTAATATAGTAGTAGCAAGAAAATTGTCTATTTATGCTTACCAACCCTGCGTGTATGTATATAAACCTTGCCAGAAAATTGTCTGCAGTTACATGAAGGAATAATTAGAAATTTACATCAGTGCACTTACTGAAACATGAAAGCTGGCTCGCTCTGTTTCTCTGAGATTCTGGATGCACAAGAGACAGGCCTGTTTGCAGCCATAAGTGGCTGCAACACATTTACTCACTCTCAGCTGTTGCACTTTTCCATAGCTGAAGGGTGTAAAGATAACAAGCCCATTATCTCTGTCATGAAACATATTACTCTCCTCTCCCCGCTATATCCACTAACCTTTAGACCACAACTCCCTCAACCTGGATGCTTCAAATACTCTCTAAATCTTTTCACATGTGGAATGATTTTTCCCGGAGAATAGGTGAACCCTTCACGTTTTGCTTTCTTGTGCTTCCAGTGATACAGCCTCTTCTTAGGGTGTGGATTGTTCATGCTTTTCCTTGATCTTGAAATGTCCTTGACCTCATACTTCCTTCCCTCCCTTCTTCCTGGTGTGGCTCGGATCTCTCTGGCTGTCTCCTGTAAACTCTCTGGGTCATAGGAGGCTAGCACTTTGACCTCTAAAGCTTTGAAGCTGTAATCATTGGTTAAAAACGCTATAGTCACCCACGGAATGCGCCTTTGCCACCTAACCCTCTCCTTTCCCACCTGTCCATCAACTGGAGTGCCATTATAGAGGAGTTATCAACATTTTAAACCTCGTTCCACCCCTCCCCCCTTCTTCCAGATATGACTTTGGATGATGTGCGGGATTACGAGAGACAAATGCATGTGCAAACCAACATTAAAGTTTGCCATGAGCAGCAAGAGCATTCCACAACAAACCCATCTTCACTGGATGACATAGAGATCCATGACAAAGCAAGTGTATGTGTCTTTTTCATTGTTTCTTTACTCCATTTCTCTTCCTCTGTCTCTTATTTAAACCACTGGTGACTGTGAATGAAGTTTTTACAGTTAACCTATACTTATCCACATACATCCACTGATTGTGTCAAATACATGAACTGTTGAATAATGTAAAGACTATAATAATTAAAGTCTGTCAAAATTCCCTAATGGTCTGAAAAGGTATACAGAAGCATAAGGCAACACTAATGAACGGGAGAAACATTACTTGTTTCTGTTTTTTTAATCTGTTTTTTTTTCAGCATCATATATTGACTTTGACGTGTGCTTTTCTGAGTATGCCTGTGCCTTTAACAATGATGTTAAGGAACATTACAGTTCTAAAAAGTACTTTCCCAATTATTTCTCTTATTGTTCTCAATTGATCTTTTCCCAACCCAGACATGACAATGGATGAGGTGAGAGAGTTTGAGCGCACCATCCAGGAGGCCACCAACCAGAAGATTGGGATTTTTCCCCCATCGATATCCATCAGCGATATGCCCCTGTCGTCCTGTGCCCTCACCGGCCCTGCCAGCGCCCCCACCACCCCCATGTGCACTGATGCGCCTGAGTCCCTCTCTGTCCCCAAGGACCGACCACGCAAAAAATCTGCTCCGGAAACCTTGACCCTACCTGGGCCTGTCCCCAGTGGTGTCCCCCAGGGCTCTACCCTGAGCCCACTATCCGTTTCAAACCACCTCCAATCATCCACACCGCCCTCCCCCAACTCTGATCTTGCTGAGATGGATGAGCAGTAGAGAAACCTTGGGATGTCTTCCTCCACCACTTGCTTTACTTATTCCCCCAACCCCACTGTCTTAATAGCCCAACAAGACTAGCCTAACCTCCAAACACCAGTGCCCAGAAGTTTCAAGTTCTCTAGCCATGTCCAATGATTTGCCAAAATCCTGGACACACAACAATCACTCTAGACTTCATCAGTCACTAATACCCTCTAGGGAGCTGTAGGCTCAGTCACCCTGATGTGACTGACTTCCTCTTCCTGTGAGCATAGCCAGCCACATGTCACATCTATAAAAATCACCTGTGATGTCTAATCAAAACATCAGAGCATCTGTAATAATTTGTTGTTGAGCAGCGGTTATGTTATACTAATAAATTATTTCCTTAGTTATGTTTTCTTCAAACAGAGGAGCTGATTGCTTTGAAGCTGTTGAAGTACAATAGTTGCCTTAGCACCACATAGTCTTTGGTGTTTATTAGTTTTGACAATGTGTGTAAATGAATAATTGACGAATACTGTCCTTTTTTCAGTCTGTAAAATGACTATATGTATTAAATTAGAAGCGAAATCAATGACACAAACTAGAGTAGCACAGTAGATCTAATATGTTAGAGTAACACACAAAAAGACATCCTAGCACCCTCATAACCGAACTGGTTAGCAACAGTTGAGCCGTCCAAACTGGCCTGCACCCATCCTTTCCATCCCAAACTCCAATTATACAAAAGATGCAAGATCAGTACAATCATAGTTTCCACCTCAGGTCTCCCTGACTCTAGCTGGCTCACACTCCAAAGGCAGGGATAAACTGTACCTTTCCTCTCCCTCCTTATTGCCAAACAGTACACAACTATTGTATGTACTATACCAGTCTACTTATCCCATGGAATGTTTACACATCAGAAACCTTAAGTTGATGATACACGGAGCAGCTTTTAGAGAAATGGTGCTGGAAAATGTGGCCGTCAGTGGTAATGAGTAAAGATTACTAATGTAATTACCCCCTCCCCCGCTGCTGCTGCTGCCGCCCCGCTGCTCTATTCTCCGCTCAAAACATAGTCGGACTTGCCACCAGCTACATTGCCCAGCAACATTGCTCAAAAGTTGCTCCGTGTATCATCAGCTTTAGAGCATTTGCATATAAGTGGTAATGTTGTAGGTTAAGCTGTTGTTATATCTGCACTTGCAGTTTAAGCATGATAGTTTAATGATTCTAAAAATTTTATTTGTTCAAATTTATTACTGAATATATCTTACTCAAGTTGACTGATAATTCAATACAACAAAATCCATGAGTTAAATGTTGCCTGAAACTAATGCTGGACATCTCATGTGACATAAACGTGATCCAGTTTTATCAAATCATTAAATCACTTTAATGTCATATGTAGGAACAAGGCCATTTTGAGGAGTTTTTACACGTTGACTGACCTTTGTGCACAGTGGAGGTAATAGAAACTCCAAACTTGATTTGAGGAGAGGGGCACGTGCGTCAAGCTGACTTGAGTATGTGCTTTGTTAGCTGCATAGCATTTGCAGAAATGCTGACACTTCTGCGTCATTGGTGCTGGTTGTAATACTGAGCCAGTGCTTTGGTGGGCATGGAAAATGATTTTGAAATGGGAAGATAGTTTGCAGTGACCCATTATTTGTGGTGGGCTTGTACTGCTGGTTACCAACTAAAACCCTGAAGGAGAAATAAATGCATAATAATGAGAGCAAGTTACTCTTTGAACCCCCTTTTTCCACACAATGATATTATTCATAGAGGGTTTTATATGCTGCATGGAATGTTCACAACATATATACATATTATGTAAGTATATATGTATATTCTACAAATGAATGGTTTGGCACAGTATATTTGGTGAAAGAAAAATGAATGCCAACTTTGGAAGCTCTATACTAATTTTGTATAATAGAAAAAGCAGATTTTGAGTGAAACATAAGCATGCCCAGAGAATATAGGCCTTCGATCTTTCAACTCAGTGCCTCTGCATGCAACAATTATATCATCTCCTACATGTGTGTAAACCAGAGTCTCTTATATTTCCTCTATAGAAACACAAAATGTCATCACATTTCTTTGCTTGTTTTCTATGTCAAATGTTGCATTTAACACATTTAGTAAAAATGGTCTACAGCCCCTTAATAGAGTAGCAGAACTAAAACATAATCAGATCAAATCTATCATATCAAACAACATCATCAGACTCTCAAGTAACAGGGCTAACTTGAAAATTATTAGATTTTTGTTCCCCCATTCATACCAATTACTTCTAACTTTACAGCGCAAATGCATTTTGCACTTTCCAGTCTTTGACATCTTATCTGACAATGAAGAAATGTGTTACAGTCTTGGTGAGTTTGCTGGACCAAAGTCCTATAATACAGCATAGTGATGTCGAGGAGAGAGTCCTCAGTGGTCTTGCCATAAAGTACTGTTAATATTATGTACAGTTTCTCACTTGCTTTTGTTAAAAAACAAACTGTAGCTATTTATCTGTAACTGTAGCTTTTGTCTTTGCCTTTTGAGGATAAAAATGTTATATACCAGTTATTGGCCCTCCGTATTGATCTATTATTTATAGATAATACAACAACTCTGGGATTGACCATCTCTCTTGTCAGGAACACAGAGATCCAGGGTTATATTTGATCTACCATGGGCTATTAAAAGTAATGCAAAATATCCAATTGTGTAACATTAAACTCTGCTCTGTTTAAAAGAGTAAACTATTAGGTATTGTAAATACTGTTGTTGATGACTAACATAGTAGGTTTCTTACATTGAATCTGCTTCAAGTTGCATTACTGATGTCACATGAATGTGCTCAAAGATTTTAAATACAGAGGATATTCTTTAGTGTTTGTGCTAAGCAGACATGAATTAAAGGTATGTTATTATCTAGGAGTAATGTGTCTGTATCTTTGAGGTCATTTTCATCTATTGAGGATACTGAATTCAGTTAAGTTGACTCTTCTCAATCGAGTATCAAGATTTCATTGTAGTGGTGCACTTTTCTCCAGTTGCTTTTGGTGACCCTGCGGGGCACAAATATTTTTACAAGTTGTGAAACAAAAAAAAGCTTTTCTTTTTAGTGGAGTGGCTGCTTTGATGTTTACTTGCCATGTTAATTAAGAGGTGATTGGCCTTTTCTGTTTCTTTTTTTGTAGTAAACCTGCTGTACTTTGATTTTGTGCTGTATTGTTTGAAAGCAAAATCAAGTAGTAGTTTATTGTTATTTCTTTGGTTAAAAGGACCAAGCATTTCACTTTTCCTGCCCTCCTTCTGATGCAGTTTGCATTTGACCAGGCTGCTGTGCTGTCTCTTGATAACTGGTACCTGTCTCACCAACCAGGATCACTGAGTTAGCTGCAGAGCTGAGTAAAACCAGGAGCAGCTCAGTGTACTTCACTTTGTGTTGGAGATCAGGTGTGGTTCTGAGTTATCCACTGTTCTACATTAATCCTGCTTTGTGAAACAGGCCTCAGAAGTGCCATTCGTGCTCGGCTGCTGGAAGTCACTCTTAGTTCTTCCACTTTAACTATTATTGTATTTGTTATATTTTTACTGCCCTTTGAGGTTAATTTGGTTCTTGTTGTAATTATTGTTTTACTTTTTCTGAAGTAGACAAATAAACTTTACTAGCTATTGCAGCAGCAGCATTATTCATTCTGTTCACCATGCATGTTCCACCTAACCCCTTTAAAACTATACTGTGCAGCTTTCAAATTTGTAGTATCTTTACCACCAGCTGGTGATGATATTCACTTATCACTCATCTGGTCCAACCATTTAAAGGAAAAATCCACCCTGAACACTAACACTATTTAACAAACGCTAGTGATCCATTTCTGGACCCATTTTTGTTTTCAGGTGTGTTCATTCTTATTTCTGTGAGCAACTTAAGCGTAAAGTCATACCTACAATAAAGGAAGACGTATGAACAAGTAAGATCCTTTCCAATTCCAAGTAAAAGCACTGCACTCAACATTTTACTTTAGAAGATGTTGAGGAGTAGCAACATGTACTTAAATGTTGCTGCTTATACATGTTGCTAAGCTATGCTCTACCTGGATGAGATGAAGCTAATTTTAATTACAATTATATTATTATTTGGTAGCTTTATCTTTAACAAGGCATCATATTTTATAAGCTGATTATGTGCTTTATATGTAAAATCTGAATCTGCAAAGTAACTACTTAAATGCAGTGGAGTAAAAAGTACAATATTTTTCTCTTAAATGTTCAAAATGATTGAGCAGACTAAGACTTGACTACTGCTCTGTTGCTTTCCAATTACTTTCTGCAGGTGGTTGTTGAAAAACGTTCTCAATAACTTAAGAAATCACTCACTTTAATTTTTAGTAGACAAGACAACCCGTCAACAACTGGATACACTTAAGGAAATATTTTAATATTGATTTGTAAGAGAGATGATTGATGNGTATGAGTTTTCTTTAAGCCAGAATCTAGTCCATCTACATTAATCTACATTAGGTTACTAAGACATTAAAAGATACACATGATGATTTTTCCATTCAATTTGTCTCTTACTTCCAAAGGAGAGAAACCACAACACTGATCTGGAGACAGTGCGATATGCTCAAAGTGTGACTTCCAGTGGATGTCATGCTAACGGCAGTCATAGGTGAAGCTGTGGCAGACGCTCTGGCCTGTCCCACACATGTCCCCACATTACCTACTCTGTCCACAGCTGCCAGCACTACATTCTGTGAACAGCAGGAGGCGCTGTACGTAGCCACTGTAATGTTCTCACCCCCTTCTTCAGCTGTTGAGCTATTCAGGGTACCATTCCCTTGATGGATGGTGACGCTCTCAATGCCGGTTCCATTGATGCCATCAGTGAGATTAGCGATGAATGTCCACTGGTAGGAAGCACAGAGCGATGAAGAGGATGGACAGTTGGCTGATATACTGACTACCTTGCACACTGGACGGGTAACATCTGTCACCTGGAGACAAAGAAATAAAAGTAAGATGGGAATGGGGCATCATACAAAGAATAAGTGGGCAAAACTGGACAATTCATTTGATCAGTTGCGAATGGCATTGTAACACCAGTAACAGTTATGACACGTCAGTATACTTAACCAAAAAGCACCACTAATGGCCACAATCAAAGAAAGGAAATGTCCAAAAGCAGAAAACAGCACAATAAAACACACCAATGGGAAATGGCTACCCAGAATATCTCCTCTTGTCTTATTTGTGAGCAGTCAGCATTCATTATGTACCGTAAAACTTAACCTAAAAGCCTAGTCCCAGTTAGACGCCGGCCCCTTTTACTGGCCTGCTCTAGCTGCACATTTTAACAAATAAACGCTGTTCTTAATTAGACGGCCGGTCCGGATTTAATAAAAGTTGTTTGGATGTATAAAACCTCTTATGCCCAACGGGTCATGTGCTTGAAATAGTTCTAAGCTGCTTTGATCATACATACTAATAGAAATGTTTAAACTTTTGTCAGTATGGACACAGTACACATTGGAAGATAGTTTAGATTCTCCACAGTTCAATCATTCAGTTAATTTTACAGAACACCAAAGTATTATTCATTCAGATTTACCAGTATGGTAAAGAAATTAAAGGCCTCTCCCATATAGACGCCTGTCCCAGAAAAGGCAGGGTGAGTTCAGAGATTTAAGTAAATGAAAACCTGAGCTCTTATTTAAGTTTGATGATATTTGACCGTAATTCATTATAACTGTTTTGACAGCAAAAAATGTTGCTGCTTAAAGTATTACTGGCTTCTCTGGCTCTTAATTTTCACCCAACCGCCAATCATTTTCACCTCCTTCCTTTTATTCCATATCCAGCTACAGTACAGGAGTGTTTCTCCTACCTTGGCAGCCACAGAAAACCTGAGGACAGCGTAGTTGCTGTCAGTGGCAGCTGCATTTTCTGCCTCAATGGTAAGGGTCACGTCTGTTCCTGATGCAGCGCTGGCTGGTGCTGTTAAGGTCACAGTGCCATTGGCTTTTCCACCATTGCCCGCTGCTATGATGACAGTGCTAGGTGAAATTAAAGTATAGCCGCGGTCATTGTTGGCTCGCACTGCAAACATCCTACTTGCAGAGTCGTTTACAACTCCATTGGTTGTCGTGGAGACTGTGAAAGGGATGGAGATCGTGGAGCCTGGTTCTATATTGGTGTGGCTGGCTTGGGTCTGAAAAGTGATGTAAAAGTATTATAGTTATAAATCTTTTTTTTAATTGTATGTAATTTTATGTTAGTGGGTGTCCGCTTGTTTAATAGCATTGTTGAGTGGAAAGAAGTACAGAGGAAAGCGTCTTAGAAATACAAATAACATATTTGTTTTCCTATGTTGGGCCTTGGTATAGTGAGCACTGTGGCAGACTAAAACAAGTTTGAGATGTTAGGATAATGTCAATTTCTCTGGGGAGAAGACAAAAGAGATCAACTTTTTTGTATTATAAATATGATATTATATATGCTATGTATATGTCTAGAGATGGCAATGTGGATCAGTCAGTCCATCACTTTCTATCTCAGAAACTATTTAATTGCCATTCAATTTTGTATAGACATTCATGGTCTCCATAAGACAAAGCTTAGTGGGTATCCCCTGACTTTTCCGTGGTGGTGGTGGTGGTGGGTGGTGGGTGGTGGTGTTGTTGTTGTTGTTGTAACCATGTTAGCATGCTGATGTTAGCAGTTAGCTAACCACAGTGCCTAACCAGAGACACAAATAGACTCTTGATTGTAGTCTTTGCTTAACTATGATATTATTGCTACTATTAATTTAAGTATGAGGAGAATACAACTGGTCATTTTATTGGATGACACTTACCAACAGCTAGGCCAGCAGCCATGAAAACCTCTTAATATCGTTACCTTTATAAAAGCTGAAGCAATATTAGTGAGACAGAAAAACCGAGGGTGATTGAGCTCACAGCAACAGAGATGCTGGAGGTCTTGATGTGTGTGGAGGCCTGTCTCTGGAAGCTGCTCCGTTTTGACCTGGAGGTGAAGCTGCTGTCCTCCCCTCTCAGCCGAACCACAAAGTCACCTGCTGGGACTCCACTGAATGTGACCAGGAAGTTACCACTTCCCACTGACTGTGGAGGACAGAAAAAGAAGGGTAAATGTTGTCACAATGACATGACCAGGGCTGGGCTGGGACAAAATATCGGCCCTGGCATTTTTGGCCGAGGCAGCCTACCAAAATTGGTCGGACACCCCTCACTGATATACCATCGATCCATTTAGGGGGTCAGATCAGGGGTGTGATAAAACACTGAGACGTAACATTTGCACAAGATTGGTGTCATGACTACAAGACAAGAATATATTGTAAAAGACCTACTATTTTGAAAAAATATTTATAGATGAAATATTTGATAGGGAGGTATGGTAGGTATGGGGGTCCTGGGCGGCACGGTGGTGCAGTGATTAGCACTGTCGCCTCACAGCAAGAAGGTCGTGGGTTCAAAACCCTGGTTGCCCCGGCCTTTCTGTGTGGAGTTTGCATGTTCTCCCCGTGTCTGCGTGGGTTCTCTCTGGGTGCTCCGGCTTCCTCCCACCATCCAAAGACATGCAGGCTAGGTTAATTGGTGTTTCCCAAATTATCCTTAGGTGTGAATGTGAGTGGTTGTCTGTCTCTGTGTGGCCCTGCGATGGACTGGAGAGGCTCCAGCCCCCCTGCGACCCTGTACGCAGGATAAGCGGTTGACGATGGATTTAGCACTTAATTTCCTGCATTCTGGAGACATTTTCTGCACCAATTTATGGTGGAAAAGTCTTTATTTTTATAAAGAGAAGCACAAAATTCAGGTGGCAAGTGACAATTCACAATATAAAAATATAATAACATATTATGCAGTATTCAGTAGCTTATTATTTTTTGCTTAAGCCACAACAGCTCTTTTACTCCTTCAGGTGCCTGTGCCTACTCTACGTCGGGTACTGCAGCTGATGTTAAAGTAACTGCTGTCCCGGTAGCAGACATATCGGTTTTTATCGCACATTTGGCGACAGCTGTCTGAAGAATGGGGTTTTTTTTGGCCCATGACGCAAGAAACAGAGAGCAGAGGGGCTGGCGGCTAGTAAGAGATGTGGTTGGGCCAGTCCAAGTTCAGTATAGAGAATCACCCTAATGGGCCGCTGTCCATGCTTTATGGGCCGATCATTGGCCCGGTTTTTAATAACCGTTATGAATAAATAATTCATGTTACACCGGCCCCAAAAGTGCGTCGGCCCACCGAGCATTTGCCCGGTATTCCAGATTACCAGTCCAACCCTGGACATGACAGTAAAATGAAATGATCAGAATAGCAAGAGTTTGATTGTTGACTGACAGTGCCATTTTGTATTATTATCTACCTGCAATCTCGCTTTGTATACAATATTGTAAAAGTCAGTGCATCAGGTCAAGTAGTGGGGACCCATTTCTCTTTCTCTGTAATTTGGACCAAAAAAATATGTATCTTTCTTAAAAACTCTTGCCTGGTCTATACCACAAATGATCTTAACTTTCATTCTTTTCTTGAAATCAGTGATAGAGATTAAATAACTAGACTTAAGGTTCTGTGTGTTATTCCATTAAATTCAACTCATACTGTATATATTTGATACACTGACACCATCCAAAGCTTACCCAAGTTTAAATTTCCTACGTTCCAGACAATAGGTGGTTGGTTACAAATCAATATAACTCAATATAAAAATCATAATCTAATTCTAATTTAATTCTTGTATTATGTGTGTGGCCTCCACACACATCAAAGTAGCATACTTTAGCTACTGGGTTTGGTCCTTAGTGCAACATGTGACATGCCTGCAATGATCCGATGACCTCTGTTGGCCCGGAGCTGTCAAACAGAGCGACCTCTGTGACTTTTACTGTGTCACTTCCTGTCACAGAGACCAAGAGGCTGGCATTACCCCCTGTAAGATGTGGCAAGAGAGAAAAGACAACTAGATGAGTTTCACTGTGACAGGTCCTTTGACATAATGTACACAACTAAAGCTCTAAAGTAGATGGAGTTTAGGGTTGATGGGCTGCACTCATAACAAATCTGGTGACTGTAAGAGTGGATTTTCAAAGGAAGTAAATTATGATTCTTGAAAACAAGATGTTGAGGACCATAAGAAAAAAAGGTTCAGTATTACAATGAATGCCACACTAGAGATGTACAAACTCAAAATATGAAGGCGAGAATAATAAGAAAAATGGTCTGACCTGAAAGAGGACGTCCCTCCTTTAGACTGAAGTCAGTGTGGGTTCTTTTATGAGCTTCCACAAGGTTATAAATGAAGTTCACTGAACTTTGACCTGATGTATACACACACACACACACACACACACACACACACACACACACACACACACACACACACACACACACACACACACAC
>JAPMOB010222117.1:0-42053 GCA_029875015.1 Lepomis gibbosus | reverse complement strand
ATTATTATTATTATTATTATTATTATTATTATTATTATTATTATTATTATTAACATCACATAGATTCTTGTTAGCATATGAACAACAACAACAAAACTCATATTGTCAAGGTTGTACAGGAGGCTGGCAAGATGGAAAGGAAGACGTCTGTGATTAATTGAGAATAGCTTACAGGCAGGCAGAAAGGTCGGTAAGCAGACACAGGTAAACATTATGGTAACAGATGAACATAAAAATACAAAGCAAGAAAGCAACTAGGACAAACCAAAGCAAAACAAACTGACAAGTAGAAACAAATATGGGTAGTAAAAGTGAGTAGTTCACTCATAATGACCGGTGACCTCTCGGTGAGAGGCAAATCAGACTAAAAATCATGTAGTGTGAACTAGACTTAGGCAGGGAACATGAGGTAACTGAGGGCAGATGAGAGAAATGGGAACAGGTCAGTTGATGGATGGGGCAATTAGATGATTGGGAAATGAGGGAAAGTCTTAGGGCATCTGAGAAATGACAATGAAGAGGCATGAGGAATTAGAGATGTTGCTGGAGAAAAGGAAAGGACACAATGTACAAAAAATATATTTTGGATAATGAGTTTTTCTCATTTTTCTTTTATAATCAAATCACAGTTGCCACCACTGGGACTATCAAATGCATCACATCCTGCACACTGGGAAAAAACTTTTACTGGGAAACACCTACCAGACAGTGAGTATTAGCAAAAGGAAAAAGTTTTATGACGTAGCTATAGGTTGAATTAAAGTGTTTGCCAGCTTTAGGCTAGCAAGACAGGCATTTGTTTCATGACTAAATTCTAGATTTTAAACATATTTTTCTTCCTCCTACTGGCCTGGAACAAGTGTTGCTCTAGCTTTGCCAAGATGATGCGGGCAGTGTGTGTTGACGTACCAGGAGGACCAGAGAATTTGTTGCTGCGAACTGTCCCTAGACCTCAGCCTAAAGATGGAGAAGTTCTAATTAAAGTTCATGCAACTGCCCTCAACAGGGCAGACTTACTGCAGGTATAGTACAGTATACATTCTTACAAAGGATAAGTAAGCCTACACTATAATCTCCTTACTATACACATCTGTTTTTCTGCTAAATGTGATTATCTTACATGTGATGTGTAAACATGTATTGTACATAAATAGTAAAGTGGTCCTGATTGTGGAACAACCCCCCCCCCCCCATAGAGGCGAGGACTGTACCCACCTCCCCCGGGTGAGAGTGAAATCATAGGACTGGAGGTGGCTGGTACTGTAGATACTCTGGGCTCAGGGGTGAAAAGAGGCTGGAAGCCAGATGACAGGGTCATGGCTTTGCTCTGTGGAGGAGGATATGCAGAATATGTTGCTGTGCCTGAGGAGCTTCTTATGCCCATTCCCCCTAATCTCACACACAGCCAGGCTGCTGCGATCCCGGAGGCCTGGCTCACTGCTTTTCAGCTTCTAGTTTTCATAGGTACAGCAACCATGTTTGTTATTTATAATAATATGTTTATCTTTCTGCATCATTATACTCTGCATATTTGTTTTCTTGGTGGCAGCAACACGCTGCTGTACCACCATGTCACTATTTAGAATCTATTTCTTTTTTTCAACTCTTGTTATCTTATTGCTGTGTTACATTTTTTAAAAATATTTTGTGCATAAAGCACTTTGTATTTAAAAAAAAATAATTTTCATAAATATAAAGAATTAGTAATAATAATATATCTTATGAAAAACCTGGAAAAATGAAATGTAATGCTCTGAGCAAGTTAAAACTGAAGATGGTGAAGCATTGTTTTTTATTTGTTTCCACTTAATTTTATACAACCCTAAGAACCCCTATAATTGACAATATTGAACTCTGTACTTGTATCTTGCCATCTGTCTTCTCTGCCACAGCTCAGGTGAAGGAAGGTGAGGTAGTGTTGGCTCATGCTGGAGCCAGCGGCGTTGGAACAGCTGCTGTTCAGCTGGTTCGTCTGTTTGGTGCCGTGCCGATCGTTACTGCAGGGAGCCCAGAGAAGCTGAAGATGACTGAGAATCTGGGAGCAGCAGCTGGGTTTAACTACAAAGAGGAGAGCTTTGCGCAGGGAGTTCATGACTTTACAGGAGGTGAATTGTGTAGCTGTATAGACAGTTCACTGTGTCGCGGGTTACGGAGCTAATTAGTTATTGCTGTAATGTGTTTGCATTGTTCTGATTGCAGTGATCTATCAAACAATAAGTGTTATACATAGACTTTTCATTGGATTTTCATACACAAAGTCATAGTAGCAGTCACTGCTCATGGTAACTACATGGTTTTCCTCTTCGTTCCAAACCTTTTGTTAAAGGTGAGCAAAGACATGTTTAAAATCTAAATAAATATTAAACATTAAAGGATTATTCCATATAGTGTTTACTGTCAACAAGTCCGTCCAAGTCCATATCTCAAGTCTTTCTGACCTCCCTTCCCTGTCTGTGGCTCATTTGTTTCTTTAAATACAAGTCACAAATTGCATAGATTTTTATTTTAAAAGTTTAAGTACTTTCCTAAAACAGCTGGGCACTTTTAATCAAATAGTACTAAAGCAGGAGTAAATACTACACTTGTTGGGTTAGGTTAGGTTACACTATTTGTACCTGTAGGTAGATTTGTCTTTCAGCCGGAATACACATTTGATGCACTATTGTATTTACAGCAGCAGGATGATGCATGTGAGGCTCACTCAAAATAAACTAGTGTGTGCCTGCATGGTAATGAGGGAACATGTAAGCCAGTGCAACAGTTTTTAATTGTTTTTGGACAACAACGGAGCTCAATGGCGAAATAGAGAAGTAACATCTGTCGGGCTTTGGATACACACAAAACACTTGCTCAGGCTCAAATCATAATAGGTTTTGTTCTTTTCATAGGACTTGTTGACAATTTAGAATATCAACGCTCATGTGCTTGTATGTGGAGTAAATAAATAAAAATGTACACAGGATTTTAAAAAAAAAAAATGCATATATTTTTAAATAACTGGTGGCTATATAACTGCTGATGTATTAAAATAAAGAAGAAAAAGTGTGATCCACTCAGAGGTTAAGGTCAAATTCGAGGCTGCAGATTAAATATTTCCTGGCAAGTTACGTTGTGTAACTAATAACTGTAATTTCACAGGCAGGGGGGCAAACGTCATCCTTGACTGCATTGGTGGGCGTAACTGGGAGCAAAATGTGAGCTCCTTAGCCACCGATGGCAGGTGGGTGCTGTACGGCACCATGGGAGGCAGGATGGTAGAGGGAGACCTGCTTGGCAAGCTACTCTCCAAGCGAGGCCACTTGCTCACCAGCCTCCTCCGCTCTCGCAGCCTTCAGGTGAGAATTCAAACCAAACAGAAATGACACACTAGCTGTTGTTCTCCATCTCTGCATATGAACATGCTGAGTCTTGTCAAGTGAAAATTCAACAGTGCTGAACTTTCTTGTTCACTCTGTGTCTGTTTTCCAAAATTAGGCAATTTGCATGTTAGTTTTGACACATCCGCTATGAATTTCCCCTTTACAGTACAAAGCCAGCCTGGTAGAGGATTTCTCTCGCAGAGTGTTACCGTATTTCTCAGACCATCCAGCCTCCTTGAGGCCAGTGATTGACAGCACATTCAATCTGGAGGACATTGCAGAAGCTCACAGGCACATGGAGGCCAACAAGAACATGGGGAAGATTATCATTAATGTGATTCCACAGAATCAGGAAAGTCAGTGATAAGCAGTTGCAGAAATATTAACAGAAATGTACTCACATTGAAGTACATTCATGTCAAGGAATCTTCCAACAGTGTTGTTTGTTTTATACAAATGTTGATCTTAAATATGCATTATTCACCAATACTCTGGAGATGATTTTCTTTACAGTGCTGTTTCTTTAGTATCTAATAGTGATAATTGACACAGGATTACTAAATGTTCATTAACAGTGTTGTGTTCATGATGGAGATTAAAGAGAGGTGCTAAATCTTTCCAAACCACAGTGACTTTCCTCTTCACAAATATCAGAAAAAATACAAAATACTGTACAAAGAAAACCCTTGAAATAAATATGTGGTAAAAGCAGAGCTGTTCTCCTGTCAAACATATTCAAACTTAAATTGACTAATTTAATAAAGCACACTAGCAAATTACACTGCCCACTGCTCCTAATTAGGATTTAGAGAACGAATTTCACATGTGGTGTTCTGTGTATAATTGTTTGTGACAACTAAAGTTTGTTATTATTATTATAATTATTATTATTGTTATTATGAAGGATGCTCATCACCCAGCAATTTTATTACAACTTCTACATTCAGCCAAATGCTTCTGTAGCTGAATCTAAGACGCAAATAGAATATCCTTTAACCTCTTAAAATACACTGCCACACTGTCTACCACATTGTCCTCTATGAAACATTTGCATAGACCTGCACGTTGCACATTTGCACTTAAATATGTGCCAATATTTTATTTAAAGCGTGACATATGTAAATTTTACACTTTTATTATATACTGATAAACTGCATAGCCCTACACAGTGATACACTTTAGCATTTTACTACTTTGAATTTAGATCTGTTATAACTCAAATCTTATTATTTGCTTACTCCAATTATTATTCTTTATTTCATGTTAGGCTTTTAGCACAGCATTAAGAATATGCCACGTTGCATTTCAGTGTACTGCATTTCATATATTGAATGAGCATGTGACAAATAAAACTCTGTTTGAATTTTGATGATGATGATTAGCATATCAGTATTAGTGAAGTACATTTACTCAAGTACTATATTTAAGAAAGGTTTTGAGGTTGTTGTACTTAAGTAATTGAAGTTGCAACTCTATGACAGTGTTCAGACAAATATCCAACATTATAGTCATTATATAAGTAGACTTAATAGCAGAAAGGTTGTATTGGATCGTAATAGACTGTGTTCCTAATACACAGCATAAGAAGCTACTTTTATTTTTGATACTTTAAGTGCATTTAGTTGATTATTCTTCTGTCCTTTTAGGGGATTTTGAATCTAGGAGAATTTTTTAACTGTGTTGTTACTACTTTTACTTGAGCAGAGCATCTAAATCCTTGTGCCCAAGGGCGCCACTTTGTGTTGAAAGGTGTTGGGGACATAGGGCTCCAATTAGGGGTATGACAATGCACTTAGCTCAGGAGCTGTGACAATGCACAGTGTTGGGTTCATGAGAACAAGACAAGAAGATATTTTAACACTATTTTAAGGAAATATTTAAAGATGAAATATAACAGTGAAGGCCTGTGGATACTCCCCCCAAATTTCTTTATCAATTTATAGTTAAAATATCTTTATTTATATAAAGGGAAACACAAAATTCAAATAGCAGGTGACAATTCAGAATATGTATAAAAAAAATTGAAATAGAATGAAATAATGCAGTAATCAGTAACTTTTCATTTTTCATCAGTAACTCAACATTTTTTTAAATAAATGCTTTAAAAAGGGGTGTGGACATGTCTGCAGCGTCCCCAGTGCAAATGAAACCTATGCTTCTCCCACCCTTGATTAGTAGATAGACCTAATTAGTAATAAATAGTTATTAGTGATAAAATAATTAGCAATACTTAAATTTAAAATATTCAGTCGTGCACACAAAAAAGTGTACACTGAAACAGAAAAAATACACAGTAATATTATGATGCAATAACCCTACTCCTTTATTAAATTATTCATTATTAAATATACATCCTATAATATTTGAAACGCAGAGCTGCGCGCGCAAACTCACTAATGACGTATGAGGATTCCTTCCTGTTCAAACTTCCTGATTCAGCGCTGCGGCTCCTGTGAAGAGTTTTCACAGATTCATGAGAAAATAAGTTTCAACAGAAGAAACCAACTGCTTTTCATGGAGCAAACTTTAAGACAGTTAACGGACACACTTCGGACTCTATGATTCGACCAAAAACAACGACATTAATTTATCCAGTGCGTAAGATTTAACTTTGTCTCACAGCCCAGCTAAAGTTAGCTAAGTCAGAGTTAGCAGTTTGTCTTTACCCCGCAGGGTTTAACATGAACTGAGGCAACGTTTATCCAAACCCAGTTAAATATTTATTAAATATGTAGATTTTCTTCTTAGCAAACAGACAGTAGTTACGCGCTTAATAATATGGGCTGTATGGACTTTAAGCATGCTTTATTTCACGTTTATTGTGGTTTATTTACCTCCTCACCGTTATTTGTAACGTTACTCTGTAAGGAAGTGATAGGGATTAACGTTATTTGTGTTTTTTTATGTCATAGCCGCCAAATCCTGAAACATGGAGGACCCAAACATACAGCGTAAGATGTCAACAGCAGGAGAAAGCCTGTACAAAGTCTTGGGCCTGGAGAAAGGAGCATCCCCAGAAGAAATAAAAAAGGCATACAGGTGTGTTCATAAAGATCAGTTAATCTGTCCATTTAGCTTTGAGCAAATTTATTATATATTAGGCAAAGTCATAAGTACATGTTCTTCCATTAATTGATTTATTAATTTGGTCTTTAAGATGTCAGAAAGGGTAATATATTTAAGTTGCTTGTTTTGATTGATCAACAGTTTAAAACCTAAAGATACAAACATAGCCTGGATTTAGATATAAGGTCCATGGAAAATCTCCAGAGGTGCCACCAATGACTGAAACACTTTTTAATTAAGTTGATTTTCTCACAGTTGACAGAAATATAATTTAGTTAACCATCAATTCAGCACTAACGGTGCAACAATATCTAAACTTAGAAATGTCATCATTAGGTAGAAATGTATGTTGGCGAGAGAGGGGACTTGTAATGCTCCTTTACAAGTCTAACTGGAATAGCTTCATGCTTTTTGTTTGAAGAAACCAACCAGCAGCCGATGTTATCAATATTCAGAGTTTCTAAGCTTTGTGTTTTTAGGAATTTGCTGCAATATATTTTCTATTAAAAAGAAAAGATATGAGGTTGATGGAGATCTCATTAGTTTAAAGGCCAGATTCTATGAAAAGTACATTCAATTTGAATTAAGCTTCTAAGTTTTTTTTGTTTTTTTTAGATGTTATTTATTAGGGCCATACCAAAAATTTGGACTAACAGTGTAGTCCCAAAATAAGGGAGTTAGTTTTCTGAACAGCTTCTCTTTCCTCATTTTTTCAGATCAAACAATTTTTTTTGATTCTATACCAAATTTCATATTTTAATAAAATATTGGAACATCCTTACTGCTTATAGCTGTTTACATTTATTGTTATTTTTTGTACTTACAATGGGAACTGAATTCCCGATGTGTAATTGGTGGGTAAAATCTTTAGTTGTGGATGAGAGCAACCCTTTAACACCTGGTGGAGTAGCTTCAGAGTTATCTGCATATTTCAAACCCTCACTCCCTCGTTTGCAGGAAACAGGCTTTGAGGCATCATCCTGATAAAAACCCAGACAACCCAGAAGCTGCCGAGAAATTCAAAGTGATCAACAACGCCAACGCCATCCTCAGTGACGAGAACAAACGGAAGATCTACAACGAGTATGGATCCATGGGGCTCTACATGTCGGAGCAACTGGGTAACGATGACGCCAGAGTATACGCCCTCATGTCCAAGTGCTGGTTCAAGGTGAGATGATGATGTTTCAAAAACTAAATGTGAAAATTCAGAATCAGGTTTATTGCCAAGGTTTTCACATACAAGGAATTAGCCTTCAACGAATGTCTGAATAAAATTTTACTTCTTTAGTAATTGTGTGTTTACGCATGGAATTGAACTTGATGTTATGTTGAATTGTGTCTGCCAAGGATTGGCATAAATTCTTGAGAAAGTGCATTCATGTAGTTCAGTATTGTATTTTGGGTGGTGTAATAAATGTTGGCATACAGATCATATATACTGACATTCTTTCCCTTCCCTTTCAGGCACTTTTTGTGTGCTGCAGTATTTTCACCTGCTGCTGCTGTTTCTGCTGCTGCTGTTTCTGCTGTGGGGCGTGCGCAACATCAAGAGAAGGACAAGATTTCACTCATATGGACCCCGCGGACCTAGAGGCAGAGATCAGAGAACAGGATGCAGGTGAGGGACTTTGTTCTTTTGGATTCACATCAGCGTACAGAAAAAAAAAAAAAATTCCTGCTCTACTAAAATCACGTTATATTTTCTAGCTGATGTCTGTTCACGTCAGGAGAAAGACCAAATTAAACGGAAGCTAAAAGCTGTTTGTTTTTTGTTGGTTTAGTAATTCAAAATCTGTCTTGGTGAAATCCAGGATTGGCAGTCTAATACAAAATTCAGAACAATCTGATTCAAGCCAAAACAACATCGCATCACAATGGTATAATCATTCATTTAAAATCTTCTATTAGTAGTGTTTTATGGTGAATACTTGGTTTGTTTAAATATAAATTGAAGTGGAGGTGTTTAAGCTGGAGAAGGCAACATTCAACATTGGTGTCCCCAATTTTATTTATAAAGCGCCAAATCATAACAGAAGTTATCTCATTTTACTTTTCCTTTAGAGCAGATCTAGACCATACTCTTTGTAATATTATTTACAGAGACCCAACAGTTCGCACCTTAAGCAAGCACTTGGCAACAATGACAATGAAAAACACACGTTTAACAGGCAGAAACCTCGAGCAGAACCTCAAGAGTGGGTGGGTGGAAAGAGAACACACAGCAGCGCAATGCAAATTTTATGGAAAGATGTAAAATAATAGTATTGGTAGTGGTAATAATACAAATATCAGTAATAATAGTAATAACAATGATAGCAATATTATTGATGAGGTGGAGGAGGCAGAAACATTTGCTGAACATGTTCAGTACTGAGTTTTTGTTACCTGTGGCAGGCTAGCTTATTCCTCCTGTTTTCAGTCTTTATGCTAAGATAAGCTAACCAACCATCTTCATAACTACCATCCAGATATGGGAGTGGTGTTGATCTTCTCCTTTAATTCTCAGAAAGAAAGTGAACAAGCATATTTCCCAAAATGTCAAACGATTCCTTTAAATGTTGGTCTCTGTATGTGATCATAGCTTAACAATTTTGTGTTTCTAGCCATGACAGTGGGTTTGCTCAGTGTTAAATTGTCTTTCACAGCAGGAGACGATGTAATAATTATTCAGCCGAGCCCTAGTGCCACCACTGACATATCAGGTAAAGTTGTCACCTGTCCTCAGCTTACAGCTGCTCTGCGTTGCTTGACTTGTCTGTCGCAACTTGAAGTGTTTTACCGTGGAGGAGTTCATGTTTTGGCTTCTAACACCACTGACCCAGAGCGTGCACTGTGTGTTTAACTGCTTAACTGCATTAATGCCTTTCTACAAGTCCAGGATGACCTTTAATATGTGTTAATATCTTTGCTTGCTTACATTAATCACTGTTCACAATGTTATAAATGGTATACTAAAATGCTAAATATCAAGAGCAGTGGTTCCCAATCTGGGAGTTCAGATTTGGGAGATCATTTCAGGAGTGAGTGATTTACTCATGATTTATCTGAATTTAAAAAAAGGCATGTTTCTTCTGTACAAATGTTATCAACCTTTTTACCCCACATTTTCTCAGATATGGAAGTTTTAAGCTTCTTGGTGTCTGTCAATTTAAAAAAAATGAAATAGCCTTTTCTCTGAACTGTTATAAACCATATGCATACAGTTACTCTTTAATGCATGGTGTTAGAGGTTCACATCAAAATATTTGAGAACCACTAATCTGAGTGACTGCACTTTATGGATGCTACTAAAAACAAAGATGTGCGACTTCTATTGATTTAAGTCTTTTGTGCAGCTTATTCCATCTTAAGCTTACGCTTGTTTTGTTTCAGCAGCACGAGAATTAACTATTTCAAAACTTATTTCAAAATGTAACTTTATTTTTCCAGGCTTTCCGTTGATTTATCTAGTAGGGCTGCAACTAAAAAATATTTCCATCAATTCATTTATATACAATCTTTTTCCATTAATTTCTTTGTCTATAAAGTTTCCACAAAGTACCTTAAAATATGCCAAACATTCACTGTTTCCAACTTTTCAATAATCTATTGAAAAGTAATATATATTATATATGTATATTATATATGTATATATTTTCTGGCGTTTTATTCCTCTGTGATTGTTTTGGACTATTGATCGGACACAATAAGACTTTGATGTCACCTTGGGGAAGACCATGTTTTACTACTGTCTGACATTTAATAGACTAAATGAAAAATAATCATGAAAATATCCATCAAAAGGTCTGAGAACCCAACATGTCGTATTTATATGTTTGAAATTTGCAGCTATTATTAAACAAAGGAATGCATTTATCTTCATGTTTAGGAGCCTTCCAATGAGACACAATGAGTGGAGACTTACATTATATGGTGACAAATACATAGTGATAAACATGTAATACTAAACATAAAACAGGTGGTCCTTAAGTATGCTGCTGTGTTGAGGGTTACATTCTTCTCATGAGTGATTAATTTATTATTTCTTTTCATTAATCCTTTAGTTGTCCTTAACCAGTGACTGTTTAACAGTTTTGCTTGATAAGTGTTGTAAATGAATAATTTCCTCTCATCTCAGTTTAAACTAATATTTTTTGCTCTCCATTTGGAAAACAAGTCTCCACTGTTGATATAAAAAAAGGTTTTTCTTTTCTTCATTTGAAGCAAGCAGTTCTGTTTTGCTGCTCCTGAGAAATAAAAGTATAAAAACTGTAGCTGTCTTTTTTTTTTCTCCACACCTCCAGGTAAAAATGCACCAATTGTGATTCAGCCGACCAACAGCACCTCCGAGCGGGCACAGACGGCTGAGGAATGAGTGAGTGGAGAATTTTAGAGTCTGGACTGCGTGATAAAACCAATTTATCTTCAGCATCATCAGCAGATGTGGCTTATGATGAATATGAATGTTGAATGTGGTTGTTTTTTCTCAGAAAATGTATTCATCTCAGAGGCTTATTTGTTTAAATGAATCAAGCAGCGATTTGATTGTGCCATAGTGTCAATGGGTTTGTCTTTGATCCATTTTTATATTTATTATTTTCACTTTTTATATTTGAATATTGGGCAGTATCTGGACTGCATTGATAGCTCTGGAATAATTCTTTTTCACGTGCACTTTAATAATTAAACTTAATGTTTAAAATCTTAAAGCTGCCGCGCTGGTCTGAGAAAATGTATGCTCAGGTGGCTTTTGGGTCAGAAATGTTTTAATATTTTTTAATGCAACATAATATATTAGCGTATATATTTGCCAACAAACTTGAGTCTCGACTTTTAAGGCCCCAGATCTCTTTTCAAGGAACTAAAAGGTTCCTTCAGCTCACAGTTATGTGCGTTTCCACTGAGGTCTTAAGTCCCGCGAAAACATTTCCAGCCGATAAGAGCAGACCATCTGCACTTGTCTGTGTCGCCTGGGCGTGGAACGGGATTTTTAACAAGCTTTATTACCAGCTGTAATCAGCTGTTCCGCTTGTTTTAGAAACGTGCAAACAGACTTTGCACCGTGTAAAAACTTCTTGACTGATGAAAACTTAAAACAACAGCTCCAGACCCAGTATGTTGCTTAACTCCATCAACTGTAAGCTGTGAACACTGCAGCTGCAGCTGGCTGCTATTTCTGAGCAATACATTTAATGCAGAACTACAATTCAGGCAGCCAACGTACGATCTCAGGCGAACATTGGCGAGACGTGTACTATCTGACTGTTTATTAAGTTTTACTGGTTTGCAAACAACGTAAAGAGAGGAGCAGTAGCAGAAAAACAGCCGACATGTTCGTTTTAAAGCCAGTAGCCTCTACGCGCCCTCAGGATTTCACTGCAAGGCAAGCCCCAGGCCCCAAAGTACTGGTACTTTCGGAAAGTACTACCCCCCTGAGCAGGGACTTTTTGGGGGGTAAAATAAAGACCCCAGAAGTAAATTTAGACCCTGGTCCCTTCGGTGGAAATACAGTGAGTTCCTCCAAAGGTTCCTAGTTCCAGGGTTCCTTTGGTTGAAACGCTGCTTTGGAGACTTACGGGGTGTTAAGTCATTGTGCTCATAGATACATATTGTAGAAACAAAATAAAGATCTTGAATCACTTAAGTGATGTAGAACTCTGTTCAGATTCCTCATGTAAAGTATGTTGTGACATAATATGTTGTATTTTAAATGTTTGGATGTCAACTGTGTCCACTGTTGCATATTTGGCTGAAAGCCTGTAAATAGCCCAATGAGAATGAATAAAATAACAATGGCATAGCAGGAATAATTAATCATTGTGGGAGAGATGCTTATTTTATTTCATTCTGAAAGTTAGATGAGATTACTATTTTGTCAACTTTCGACTCTTCACGTCATTGTTCATTCAAGTTTGTTCAAAAAGTTTAGTTAAATAACCTTGAACAAAAGACTGTGGCGACATGAGAGGTCCATATTTGTGTTTTGAGTTTTATAATTATGATTTGATTATTTACAAGTTTTAAACTGGTATTTACAAATAACCCTGATATTACAGTATGAAGCTGGAGCCAGAAGCTAAGTAGCCGAGCTCAGGGGGACAAATCAACCATAACTCTGTCTAAAGTTAAAAATATACCTACCATCACCCATAACACTCGCTTCCTGGAGTTACAGTAGCTTTCTTAAAAATCCCACCGCTTGTTGGAAACTGGTAATTGTGGTAACTCCCATTTCACATGAATGTGGCATTAAGTATAGCACTTGAGCCAGGAGGTGATTAGCCTAGCTTAGCATGTGTCACGTTGCAGTTCCCAACCTGCGTAGTCGAAGACGGACTCCACGGAAGACCATTTTCATTAGTGAGGTTTAGAGATGGTGTAAGGTTTTTGAACTTTGGACAGAGCCAGGCTACCTGTGTCCATTCTTAATGCTAAGCTATGCTAATTGCCTCCTGGCTGCAGCTCCATGCTAACATAACACGCAGACGCAAGAGCGGCATCGATCTTCTCATCTAACTCTTGTAAATTAAGTGAATAAGCGCACATTCCAATATATGGAACTATTTCTTGAAGAGAGACAAGTGGTACTATTTGCTGTAACTGTACAAAAAAAGTACACAAGCGGGCAAATCATTTTTTGTCAGGTATTGATAAAGCTCCCACAAATCATCTATTTTGTTAAATGCTTCTCCTAAAACTGATGCTACAACCTGATGCTAATACCAACAAATTATTGCTTCAGTTGACTATACAAGACAACTAACTGATAATTTGCTGCCAATTTTTCCTGTTTGATCCTGGTTATGTGCTCCAGATGTGTCAAGGTCATATCTCAAAGACATTGATCTCTCTGTGGTGTGTGACGCGATATACTGCATGTATGTATTGCAGTATCACGCTCTATACAGAAATCGATCAGAAATCATTTTTGTGTAAATTCAGAGGTATATTTTTGATTGGAAGTTGTGTGACAAAATGAGTGTATATTAAATTAAATTATGTCACCTTTCATCATGTTACATATATTTTTTATTTCTGCTGGGTGGAGGTTGGGTTTGTGTTTTAATGGGGTTGCATTTTGAACATATATTCAACATTATATGTGTATTATTTTTAGGATTGATCTGTTTTTGTTGGGTAACCATAACAGACATATTTATGTAAAGTTCAAACAATCCCAGAAATGTATTTATAAGATGACAAACGTGCCTGAGTACATTTTAGTGGGATTACATGGTTTTTGTTTTTTTTTCTTCTTCGGGTTTGAAATGTTAGATCGAAGGTAAAAAAGAAAACTTAACCTTTATATTTAGTTATATCATCTCAACTTTCTCTGGTCTTTTCTTATTCTTTCAACTTTTTCATGTTTTCAAACTGTTTGTTTCTGTAAAATTAATGTTTGTCTGATCAAATAAACTTGGGTGATACTGGAAATGTCATAAACTTGTCTTGTAATTTTAAGTTTGCTGTTAGTGACCAGCGGCTCTGAGCTCAGTAACCTGCCATTGGCTCCTGTTGTGCTCCACCCCTGTCAGATAACATGTTAGACCAGGTTGTGAGATTCACTTAAACACTAGTTAAACATTAGGGGATGAAGTGAACTGAACATATGGACTTATCAACAGAGTCAGAGAAACGACATCTGATTGAGACTCATTTGGAGCCTTTAAGATGGTATGTTTTTATTTTTTTATCATCTCATATGTGTCAGCACAGATGGTTTTTAATTTACTAATATACATATTTAATCATTTTCTAACTTTTGTTTTTTAAAGATAATGTTTTAGGAAACCAGTCACAGTTTTTGTCTCCTCTCAGGACAAGTTCTGCTGGTGAAAATGATTCGGACTCACCATCAGATTTTAGTGTAGATGCCTCCAGTATGGAAGGCCTGGGGCAGCCTGACTGGCTCTGCCAGGAGACGAACGTGATGTTAAGGGCTGAAAGTGACGCCAGATGTTTGGCCAGAAGGAAGCTTCTCATCGCCTGTGCTGTCAGCCTCGTTTTCATGACCGGAGAGGTGATTGGTGAGATGAAAAACTGATTTCAGCTGTCACAAATGTATCAAATACTAGCTAGACAATGAAAAGGGATCCGGGTTGGTGTTTGTAATGTGCTTTAGGAAAAAGTCACAGTGATGGAAAGTAACTACTTTTAACTACTGTACATATTGAACTTTTTACTCCATTAACTTTATCTGAGAGCTTTATAGTTTCTTGCTATTTAGCATCTAAAGAAAAAAAAAGTTTTTTTTTTCAACTCGGTCAACTTTTAAGATATGATCAATCTTATAGATGAGACTACCAAAGTAATTTTAAAAATTTGTCAAATTTGACCAGGTGCAATACATAGATATTACATAGAAATGTATGGCTGCTAGTGTATGAATGTTTGTGAATGTAACGTACTGTATTGTAAAAGAGCTTTGAGTGGTCGGAAGACTAGAAATACAGACCATTTACAATTTGTTTTCAGCTTTGTGAAAATGCATTTTCCAGTTAATCCAAGCAGGGGTTTAAATAGTTAATTTTTCCTAATAATTGTATGGGTTTAAAAAATCACCAAAGTTGGATGAGAAAGGTATGGAAAATTGTAATCTGAAGAGTAACTAAAGATGTGTAGTGGAGTAAAAAGTGCAATTGCCTCTGTAGTACAAGTATGCAAGTATAAAGTAGCATAAAATGGAAATACTTAAGTAAAGTACAAGTACCTTGAATTTGTACTTACAGTGGTCAAACTGAGGCAAAAAAATTGTCTGAAATCTCTTATTAGCTAAAAAGGAGAATCAGGACTTGTTTTGAAAATACAAACCCAGTTTCATCTTTTGGACCACTTGAATATAGTAATACAACCCCCCCGACACACACTCACACATATCATCTTCTGTTGACAGTCTGCAGGGATTTCTTCTCTCCGCAGGTGGATACGCAGCTGGCAGTCTGGCCATCATGACAGATGCAGCACATCTTCTGACTGATTTTGGCAGCATCATGATCAGCATCTTCTCTCTGTGGCTGTCATCCAGGCCTCAGACACACAACATGACCTTTGGATGGCATCGAGCAGGTGACCCGGGGGAGTTTGAATCTGCTGCTTTAAACCTACATATGCATGTTGGGAATTTCATAAGTGGATTCAAGTATCTTTAGACTCGGTCTACTTAAATTTCATTATTTTAAGGCCTACAAAAAATATAGTAGTCAGTATTTCCCAGTGTAGAGAGGGGGTTGAAACATATATAGACCTTTGTATTGAAAATATGCTTTACATCTGGTTCAATAACTACTGTAGATGTAAGGATTTCTTTGATTTAAAATATTTGAGTTTTTGCTGAATGAAGCTTTATTTCAAGCCTCTTAATTTCTTTACAGACCACAGCTCTTTCACAGTTCTGTTTATTTGATATTAAAGGTGACTTTGCCATCTTGTAACTGTACTGCTTTTTAAAACTTATATTAATAGTTTTGTGTTTACTGAGTTGTTATAGGTAAACCTGATACACTTATTATGGATGAATTATTTCCTAATTTTCAATCAACTAGACTACAAAATCTGCTTTAATACAACTGTATCATAAATAAAACTTACGAGTATTTGCCCTATTACCACATTTAAATTGCTTAATTCTATATAATTTCTGTGTGATGAATGACTCCGTCATTTGTTGTGTTAACCAGAGATTCTTGGCATGTTGCTGTCAGTCATGTCCATCTGGGCTGTGACAGCAGTGTTGGTCATATCAGCCGTTCAGAGGGTCACTGATGGAGACTACGACATCAACAGTCAGATCATGCTGATAACTTCAGGTTGCGCTGTGGCGGTCAATGTACTGTGAGTACGATGACCTCACCGTCAGGATTATTTTGTTTAGAGGATGATCAGCAGCAGTCAGATGGTCTTCTAAAAACTAGATATGACCTTTTTTTTAAGGATGGTCCTGATCCTCCATCAGTCCGGGGCCTCACATGGCCACAATCACGGCTTTCCCGCCAGCCAGCTGCAGAGGGACAAACGTTGGGGGCATGGCCGCCACCATCACAGCCACGGCAACGCCAGTGTAAAGGCAGCTTTTGTCCACGTGGTGGGAGATCTGGTGCAAAGTGTCGGAGTCCTGCTGGCTGCCGCCATCATCTACTTGTGGGTCAGTGTCAGCCAAAACACTAATGGTGTCAACATCTCTGCAACTGAACTAAAAAGTACTTGTAAAGTATTTGAACCGAAAACAGACTAAGAGTCTACAGCCACGCTTTTGGCTACTTACTACTTGTAGGTACTTAGCTAAATGCTAACATCAGCACGCTAACATGCTCACAGTAACAATACGGAACATACAGAAGCTAAGCAAATTTAATATTTACCATGTTCAACATATATGTTTAGTGTGTTAACATAGTTATTCCAAAGTACAACTGAGGCTGATGAAGATGTCATTACTTTACCAGGTGTTTGGTCATTAAACAAAGTATTGGACAAAAGGAAGTTTTGATCCGATGATGGTGCTAGGATTCTTCCTCTGGGCACCTTGAATGTCTATACAACATTTAGTCTTGTAAATACTAAACTCAATTTGTACTTTGTGGACCAACAAACCAGCAATGCCACCCCTAGAGCCAGTGGCTAATGAAATCTTAACTCATGACCCACTCACTAACTTTTTCCAGATTTTTCATCCATTGATTGAGTTTGCTAGATTGACATCACATTACTTTAGTAGGGAACTTTGTATATGTTATAACAGGTGGTTGCATTTGGAGGGGGATCGTTACACCACGTCTCCGTTAAAGGTTTGTTTTTGGTGTTGAATGCCCCTGAGCAAACTGTACTGATGAATACCATGAGATCCTGTTGAAGTTTCCAGAAAAAGTGGACCGTAGCCCCTTTTCCACCAAAGCATTTTGAGAGCTGGTTCGGAGCTGATGCCTACTCGTGAACCAGTTCTTTGTGTTTCGACAGCCAGAGAACCGGTTCTTGGCCAGAAAAACTGGTTCCAAAGCGGCACCAACTCTTTGCTGGACTAGAACCGTTCTTTTACCACGTACACAGTGACGTAATGACATCGCTCGCTGGGCTCTGTAGTCAGTGGAAAAACAAACAGGTTCTGAGAAGGTTCGCAAGTTGAACCAGCTTTGAACCAACTTTGAACCAGCACCAGTTCTGAACCAATTGTTTTCAGTGGAAAAGAGGTACTTGAGGTTTTTCTTTGACACTCGCTGCAAAACAAAATATATTTGTAGATTTTGTTTTTACAAAAAATACAATTATGGTTATTCTATATTTTTCTAACTATCAACAAATGAAAAGATCAAAACCAACTGTGAATTGATTTTACTAACAAGTTTGTTTAGCAAAAGCATGATATAGATTTTACCTCTTTGTCAGCACAACGCAAAAACTATTAAAACACATCACTTGGTTCACTAAAGCACATTGTGTATTGATCCTCAGCTGAAAATAGTCCCCAACAAGTGCAGTATTTCCCTCTTTTTGATTGTTTGCTAAACTCCCAGCTCTTTATTTAGCTTTAAAATACCAACAACTTTATATTGTGATGTCCCTTATATTATATTATATATTAGGATGGTAATGAAGATTTATATCTTCATTAAGAACAAGTGGTAAGAAGGTAAGTCAGAAAATATTGAGACACAAACTAAACATGTTGGCGTTTTTGTTTTTTTCATGGCATATGAAGAAGAAAACTATAGAATGACATCAGCCTCATACTTTCAACACGAGTTATGATAAAACAAATTGGAAAGAAAACGATGTTAATAAACTATAAAGACTCTAATTTCCTGAAACTGGTTGCAACAAACTTATTGTGACAAATGTAGTGGCCAGAGGCACAAGACAGACTCCAGGAAACCTTCAAGCTCTATTCTGTGGTTTATTATTTGTTTTTTAATCACACCTCTGTTTTTCTCACAGCCTGAATATAAAGTAGCAGACCCGATTTGCACGTTCCTGTTTTCGGTTCTTGTTCTTGTAACAACACTTCCAGTCACAAAGGATGTTTTCAGAATTCTGATGGAAGGTAAACACACTTTACTCTGCCTGGTGCGACATTATTGTTGTACTGACTAGTTTTTGTGTTAACTGACACTGAATGTCATCTCTGTTTTCTGCAGGCGCTCCTCAGGACATCAGCTTCAACACTGTGAGGGAGCTGCTGCTGTCTGTGAGAGGAGTTGTGGCTGTTCACAGTTTGCACATATGGAGCCTCAACATGACTCATTCTTTAGTTTCTGTCCACGTGGCCACAGGTAGAGGCAAAATCAATATTACTAATTCCTACCACAATCCGTCAGGGTGTGGAGGATGTTGTGTGCAGCAGCAAAGTAGCTAGTCAAATAGAGGCTGCTGAAATGTAATACCTTTGTAGACTATTTTCCGACACAAATAGTGGGGGCAGAAACTAAGGAGGGCACTGACCCTTTCAACCTGATCACTTTGGTTTCTGCCCCCAAGCAGAGTTAACTTATGAGGGCATGCCATGCGCTTGCTCGCAGCTACCTTTACAACTCTTGATTGTTGAATTTGTGCGTAAGTACAGTAAGTACACTTTATTGTGCCACCGGGAAGGTTGTTTTTTTGTGAAATAACAGAATTTGCTTGTGAGCATGTTTTACACGCTTGTGATATAAATTTGATGCCATAAAAACAGATGGTGTTTGAGGCTAGCCAAGTAGCTGCTGATGATATATGTCACCTGTGTTTGTATCCTCAGAAAAAGATGCTGACACACAGATAGTCCTCATGAAGGCAACAAAGCTTCTGCGCTCCGAGTTTGGCTTTTCCAGTGTCACAATCCAAGTGCAGCGCTAAAAGGACGGCTGTGGAGACGGATGACAGAGCAGGGGCTTCCTGCTTAACAGCCTCCTACTCGCCCGCAATCTGACCAGTTAATGGTGCAACTGAACATTTTTAAAGTTCAGATGTTTGAGGCAC
Organism: Lepomis gibbosus; assembly: GCA_029875015.1. Classification (NCBI taxonomy): domain Eukaryota; kingdom Metazoa; phylum Chordata; class Actinopteri; order Centrarchiformes; family Centrarchidae; genus Lepomis; species Lepomis gibbosus. The sequence goes on along the minus strand of JAPMOB010222117.1, from coordinate 22,698 downwards.
TGTTTACATCAAGAATACATTTTTATTTATAAAGCAGCAGCATGTCTGACTATTAGAAGGACCTCCTTCTTTGCATAGATCTTTGTGTTTTGCACTAGTATAAACACAGCCAGAGCACATGTTTTGAAGTTTTCTTATTAATAATGACATTTTAAGCTTCCACAAAAGTTGTTTTTTCTCCTTCTGCATTTTAAGAAATGTACAAATCTTTGATCCGGATTTGGTTTTGCAACATCATTGTCAATTTATTTCAACTGACAAATCCTGGTCAGATGGAAATACAGTTCCTCAAACCATAAAGACACATAATTACTAGGTTGTACAGTTACACAACAAATTCATTCAAACAATACATGCAAATAATCATAACACATTTCTTTGTTCATGTTAGTCTTGATGGGAGTCATGGTCAAAATGAGCGACGCACTAAGAAGCACACAGATATGAACTTGTTCTTAATAGACACTATTCAGATTTTTTATGTTGTCATATCAGTTTACTTGATGAGTCAGAAGAGCAGGCCACAGTAAAAAAACAACAACTATGTAACATCTGGACATGATCTGGCCCAGGCGGCACAAACATTCTCACAGGTAAGAATGTGTCAGTTAAATTGTTCAACATACCACAAACATGGCAAGATAATCCTGGTTTCATAAGCGTTTTGGAAAACATCTTCAGCTTCAGTTTGTTGCTTCGGGGCGTCCGCCTTTCCAGTAGTTGTTGTAGGCGTCCTGAAACATGTTCTTGCAGGGTATTCGGGCTTTGAGTTTGGAGCAGATGAGGAAAGAGCCGCCCATCTTGCGGTGGAGGGAGTAAGTCTCCTCAGGAGGCGGCGTGAGTCGCTCCCTCAGCATCACAGGGATGAGGCTGTGGATGCGCTCGGTGGTGCTCTGAGCTCCAAAGTCAAAGGGCTCCACAGAGGAGAAGGCCTCCCCGAGGATCATCACTGCGTCCACATGGGCGTTCTCCATCGCCTTATTACAGGATACAGCAGTTAATCAACAGGCTTTCATGCTCTACATTTAGAGAAATACATCATGCAGGTGGAGGTAACTGTCAGTTAAATAACAGCCAGGAGCCGGTTAGCATAGCACAAACTGGAAACATTTAAACCCAGGGCTCAGTAAACAAGTTCTGTTGTTGCAATTGCTCCTGGTCAGCAGTAGAGGTCAATAAAGGACTTAATGCTCCTTGAATAAATGTTGACACGCTAATTCATTAAAGTGAGTAAACACTCTGTTGGTTCAGATATCTGAAAAAAGTACACAATGGGAAACAATGGTTCCACAATGGTGGAAACGGCCACCGATTACAGCAGGTCATTTCACTGATTGATTCCTTGTCTGTCTGAATGTGTGCTGATTATTACTATCAACTGCTATTTATCAGAAAAAAACAAACCCTGCAGACTCTCAGCACTAAACATCACATTAGACAGAACAGTAGTTAAAGACAGTTACAGTACCTCAATATATGGATTTTGCCCCAAGGTCCCCTGAAGTACAAATTATTTAGTTGTGTGTGTGTGTAAGAAAGTTTTTATATCATCTTTTGAGACTCTGAAGTCTCCATAATTTTACACTAAAAGGGCCAATTTGGCATACTGAGTATTTTAGTACTTACTTTACTTTTACTCAAGTAGAATTTCAAATGCAAGGCTTTTCCTTGTAACAGAGCATTTTTCCATTCTGGTCTGAGTACTTCTTTCACCACTAAATTTAAAGAGGGGAAGTTTCTGCAGAAGGACTCAGAGCTGGTTTTTATTTTCTAGGACCCTTTTATACCTCAAGAGCAGAAAAATTCAGGTTAGTCAAGAAAGTTACTAGTAGGACGGAAAAATCAGCAGAGCTGAGAACCATCAATCAGCACACAGCTCCTCTTAACATTAAATCCCTGACTGAATATTACTGTAATTACACACTGCTGTGGTATATAGTCAAGATGTTTGTGTGTTTTACCTTTGACTCGTATCCTGTGAGGAACCTCATCTCTCTGGATTTCTGCAGGACACCTTCTCTGTTACGATTTGCAGCTGCATTAATAATCTGATGAGAGAAAGTAAAGAGTTCGCAAGTGAACATCGTGAAACATCTAATTTTTAAAAAAAATTCTTGTTATACCTTGATATTTTTCACATTTTTTCAAAATTTTCCCCTTTCCCTTCCTAATAAGATATTTTAACATTTTTATCATTAAACTAAATTATCCTGTTTTTAAGAAACCTCTATAACAACTTTATGTGTTAGATGGTGTCATTCTAAATATTAATGCACAATGCACATTGATCAACATCACTGTAAATTCTGCACAGTTTCTAATTTTCAGCTGTTTATTGGCTAGATGTTAAATTAGTCAATAAAACACACAACATATAAAATTAAATAGGAGAAAGCAAAACATGATGTGGCTTTAATACAACTTAAACAAACCATATTAAGTGGACACTGTCAATTTAGTTTAACGAATTTAGGCTACGATCCTCTCTTTAGGCTTTGACTGGATTTATATTGTGATATAATGAGATTTTGTGTGATAACAGGAATGTTTTGTGATATAAGAAAATAAAATATGTTTTTATAAAAATACATGTTTACAATAATCTAGTATGTAGAAATAATGACAAAATGTGTCATAACACAAACTGTAAAAATACTGTAAATGCAAATGACCATTTTTTCAGTCTCCATTTCTACAGCTTCTCACCTCAATGTACGTGTCAGTGAAACTCTTATCAAATCCCCGTGTAGCTCCAAAATCCAACAGTGCAACCTGGAGACATGAAACAGAAAACAGACATTAGTGATAAGGGGTAGGGGGTATTTAATAATGTAGTAACAATGTGCATATGGCGTCATTGAGACAAACTTACCTTGTGAGTTTGTGGATCAAAGAAGAAGTTGGACCAATTTGGATCAGTCTGCATGTATCTGAACTCAAAAAGCTCTCTCAAGCATAATATCAAGATCTGCTCACAAATCTGGCAGAAGCAAAGGGGGAGAAATAAAAGTCTGAAATAAATTGTTAATAAAAACAGTGCTTGTTGGGTATTATTATTAACCGCTGAATTGTATATAATGACAAGTGAAATATGATCTGTGAGATGCTGAGATGACTCCAGGGTTTTAAAAGGTGGCATAAATCTGCATTTGGCATGTTGCACTTCCAAAACAGTGCGACATCTTGGCAGTGCACACGTGTAAATTGTACTGTAAGCGGTGTGGAGTTCAAGGCGGTCAGACCTCATTCCTGAGCTCCTGAGAGAGATCAGTGGCCTGGTCCAAAGGGAAACCGGGCACCAGCGTTGTGGTGAGGACATGCGGGCTGCTCAGCTCGTCAATCACATCAGGAACATAGAAGAACGGGTGATCTTTCAGCAGCTCTCTGCCAAACAAACAACAACAAAAGTTAACAAGACACCTGAACCCAACCCTCAAAAACTTAATAAAAATGTCAACAGGCTGTTAGGATTGGATTGGAAAACTTCCTAAAAATTAAAAAGGACAAGACAGAAATTCTTAAAGTTGACCACCAACACACAAAAATTAATTATTTCTAATATATTAAAATGTCTGGCTGTGCAGGAAAAGAACGTTGTCAAAAACCTGGGTGTCCTGATTGTCTGAATTTGATTTTAAATCACATTTTGACAAAGGTTGCATTATTTCAGTTGATAAACATTGAGTAAGACCTTTCCTCGCCTTGGAAGATGCCAAAAAGTTGTTACATGTTTTTTTTTCACGATTGCACTATTGTAATCCCTCTATTTACTGATCTACCCAAAAAAGTATATTAATAGGCTGCAGCTAAAAAAAATGCAGCAGCAAGAGTTTTACCTAAAATTGTAATGAGAGAAAACATCACTCCAGTTTTAGCTTCTCTGCACTGGCTTGCTGTAGCAATTAGAATTGATTTTAAAGTACATTTACTTGTTTTACTTGCTCTTCATGGTTTAGCACTTTCTTATGTATGCCACCTTTTATTAGGCACAAATGTAAATGTTGTTGCATGGAGAGAGTATATATACAGAGTATAACAACATCCCCAGATCCTAGAAATTGTGTAAGTTGTTTAAGACTTTGCTGTCATACTTTGATGGGCAGTACTTAGTAGTCGTTAGTGAGCGAGAACACAGGTTCTGTTATTTTATTTTATGAGTTTTTGTACTGCTTTTGTGTATTTTTATTCACCTCTGACCAAGGAAATTCCTTCTTTGAATAATAAAAGGTACATTTGATTTTCCTAATAATAAAAAAAATATGACATGACTTTTTTATTAGAATGACAAAATAATGTTTTTTTCGTTTTCATTTATATGCTAGAAATGCAATTCCAGTAACAAATCTTCTTAGTTTGTGAGTTAACTGGGAGAAAGGCAATGTCTATTTTCTGCTTCTGGCTTAAATTAATGGATTTATATCATGTCTATGATGCTGCAGCTAGAAGTTCTACCAGGGCTCAAAATTGTTGTAGCTTATTTGGTTTTAAAGAAAAACGCCTGAGGCACAAAGGAAGTAGTAGGTTTGTATGTTTTAGACAACAGCAGATTATTTGAATTAAATACAGAATAACATGTAGAATCACGTAGCAGTAAGCATGAACTGTGGTAGCCACCATCACTGAAGAAGCAACAAAAATAGTGGCACTTACAAAAACGCAAACTTCATCAAAACTCCCCACTCCCACCCACATAAAAAAAAACTGGATATATGGTTTTATTTGCAAGTGAATTCTGGAAAGAGTAGTGCAAAAACTGCTGGCATGTCACCACAGGTATTTTTCGTGTGGTGACTGTAAGTGTGTCAAATATAATGTCCAGTTTCAGGTTTTCTGAATTTTTGTTATTCAAATGAAACAATCTGACAAAATGATTTTGATTGAAATGCTCACAACTTATAACCTATGATGAGGAGTCAGCGGCAAGTATTGCTTCACATTAATGGGAGTTAAAAAAAAAAAGGTTGGAAGCCAGTGACACACAGGAAGGATCAATGCTGTGCAGATTCTAACTAATAGTCTCATAGTCAGTCTGTGTAGTAAGATTATGTGGTAACAACTCACTGGAACTTTTTGGCACATTTCGCCTCTCTTATGTAATCACACTCCAGCGCCAGCTCACGGCTCATGACCTCAATGAGGTGCTCAGGAAACAGACCTGTGAAAGGAGGGCAATTGTCAAACAGCTGAAAATCATGACATTTATGCTGCTTATGTAGGAAAGTCTGTTGACAATAGCAGAGGTTACTGACATCAGACAATAGCAGCTGTTATCATCAAAATGATATGGAAAAACTCCAACAATGTTACCTTCAGGCAGAGCGTTGCTTAAACTCAGAGCAGTCATGATATTATTCACGTCACTGTCGATACTTTTGGCAACTCCAGGGTACTGAAAGGACACATTTGATTGTGTGGTTTTTGTATTTTGTCATAGTTTACTTCTGTGTTTTTATCTTTGTACAAACACTCCTCTCACCTGAATCTTCATGGCTACCTCTCTGCCATCCTTCAGTCTCGCCAAATGCACCTGGCCGATAGACGCTGCTGCAAAGGGCTTTTCCTCAAAGTACTCCAGCTTGTCTCTCCAGTTGGGGCCGAGGTCACTGCAGATGGCTTTCTGCAGAGAGAAGGGATGTTATGTCATCTGTGAACTCAGTTTAATGAGTTTGTGTGGTTTACTTTAGCAACCCGTACTGTACCATCATCTGTTTAGAGGGCATGAAGTCTGCGCTCTGTCGAACACGCTCGAAGATTTTGGCCAACTGAGGGTTTATAAAGGCATCATCTGAGAGGAGAGAAAATAAAAGACAAACAGAGTTAAAACACTCACTATTAACTGTTATTGTTTAAAACAGTTATTGTTTTTTGAAAGATAAATCGCTGAAAGTAAAAACAACGTAGAAAACTGTTTCTTTAGCTGGAGGTTTTATATCTCCTTGCTCCTACCTTGAGTCAAGGTAAAAATACAAAAGCATTAATGTGTATAAAACTGGAAAATCTCCCCTCAAGGTCCATTTGGATGCTGATCTGAAGCATTTGATTATATCACATGATCATCAGCAGATTTAAAGCATGACTTTAAAGATTAATTGTCCACGTTGGCATAAAAGTTAAGTCCTGAAAGAAAATTATTAAAATCAAAATAACAAATAAACCTTTTAAGTGCTCAGAAAACAGAAAAGTGGAAAGAAAAAAATTTTGTTTCTGTCGAGTTTGATTGATGTGTTTTATGATGAGTTAAAGGAAGGCAATTTAGTTCAGAGGCATTTTGTTATATTTGTTGAAATTGTCTTTACATCCCTCCCTCTTGGACATAACGTCAGAACTGTTCTTCACATTCTGTTGATAACGTTAGTTCATTTTCTGACTGTTTCAGACTAAAACTCTGGCCATAAATTGTACCTTTAATGTAAAAGAATAACAACAGCATATTGGAAATTTAGCTGCTAATGAACTTTGACGTGTCCCGTCACTTTAAAGCTGATGATGCTCTTGATACTCAAATGATGAAATTATACATTAGACATTATTACATTAACATACTATAACGTCAGAGATAGAAAATCAGCAACTGAGGAGGTCAAACTAGTTAATGTTAATAATTAATCAAAATAGAAGTTACTTCATTAATTGACTAATTGTTTCAGCTATATGCAATCTGCCAATGAAGAGCAAGATATGATCAAAAGCTCTAGAACTGCTATAAAATGGTGCCTGAGGGGAGAAGGTTTTGTCAAATGCCGTTTCAAGGTCAAGAATCAACTCTGAAACTCACCGTCAATGGAGATAAATGACACCTGATAACAAAACTTTGGATAAATTTTTCGATAAATCTTTGAGTAAGAACATGCAGTTTGTGACATCCGGCCGCCTTCTTTGAAACACTGAGAATGGGTTTATAAATCAATGGGGGTTCTGGAAACACCTTCAAAACAGCAGCAAGTGTGGAACAACCACACTTGCCAGGGTTTTATCTTTCAGAAAATCAAATGGTTTACTCTGTGACTCGACTGTAATGATATTACACGAGAGGCACAAACCGGGGCTGTGGACGTCGAAGAGCATAACCAAACTGTACAGTAAGTGTGCTCTTTAAAGTCGGCAAACCGCAGTATCAATTTAGCCTCGGCTGCCTACAATAGCTCGAATGGAATGGCACTTATTGTTTTCAGCTGGCACAAGGTTTATTTTAGGTGATGACATTTCCCTGGTGGTGAAGGGATCTCGTTTGTTTGTCAGCGAGTCGAAATCGGAAACATGATGAAGTCTCGCTGGGAAGCTGGAGCAGCAGTTTACTGTCTGTGCTTATTTGCGCACTGGAACGTGCATTCACCGTCCATAACATGCCTCTGCAGTGTGTGTGAGGTCCTCGTCCTTGTATCAGTTTGTACTGAGTCACTGAAGATTCATTTATGCATATGAGATGATTTACATCCAACAGAGTACATTTTTGATGACACCTCACCTTGAATGCTGAGCATCTGTCCAAGTTTTAGAGCGGCACCTCGGACTTTGCAAAGGGTCCGAACAATTCTTTCAGCGTTGGCCTCAGAGAGGAAAGCACTCGAGTCCAGTACGGATTTTTTTTTCCCACCTACTAAAAAACAAACACACACACATTGCAACTATGCATAAGAGGGTTATATTTTTTTTAATTCAGTATTTCAATCTAGTAGTAATGGTAATTTAATGTTCACTACTATCTATAAGCACAGGAACGTTTGGTTCAAACTTTATTACAATCTGCCTAGAAGTAAAAACGTTAGGATGTGTTTAAGAAAGGAAATTATAAGACATTATTTTTTACATTACATGTATTTTTTATGCAAGTTGTCTGTAGGCTTTGGTGGTATGACAATATATAATATGTCATAAATTTATTTATCTTCAGAGATTTTGTGATACCACGTACAGTATCAGCATTACAAGGAACCTTTATTTGTCACATACTTAAGCCTAAAAACAAACATTCCTGTTTTGTTATCTTTTCAGTTGGGACAGTTGAGAAAGCATTTTATCCTAATCACACAGCCATCAGAGTGTGACGAACTTTTTTCTTACTAATTTAGTCTGGAATTTACTTATTACTGTAAATGTTTTCATGTTCATGATGTAAAAATAATGATTATATCTTAAGCTGTGACACATTTATATAATGTGGACACCAGTTACATTACCTGATTTCTACATCTTAAGGTAACAAGAACTTCAGAGTAAACAATAAACAAATAGATACAAGTTGTTGTACATATAATGAATAGCTCATTATCTTAAATTTGAAGCGTATGCTGTCCACATGTTTAAATGATGTGTGACATAAAATGTAGAGCGAGTTAGATTCTACAGCCTCTTGGGACCAACACACACCCTAAATAAAGAGTGACTATGTTAGCCTTTATTGTCATAACATGATCATTAAAATCTAAAAACATTCCTAACTCCCTTAGCCACCAATAAAACAAAAATCTTCCTGTCATCACCTTGTTGTTGGGGTTTAAAAGTTTTCTTGGCCACTTCAGCGATCGCCCCAATGCCGAGTCCAATTGCCAAACCTGCAAAATAAGTAAATAAATAAATAAAATTAAAGAAATATATAATATACACTATATAGTATACAAGTATCTGAACCAGCTGTCCGAGCTGTAACATTAGTGAAGCTTACACATTAATGCATCTCTTATTATAATCCTGTAATAAGATATATATTTTTCTGAAATGAGCCATTTCGCATAATGAGTACTTTTACTTTAGGTACCGTAAAACTTTAAATTAGACATCTGGTCTGGTTTTTATAGAAGTTCTTTGGATGTATACAAACCTCTTAAAGGCCACCGGGTCAGCGGCTTGAGCTGCTTAGATCTTACAGAAACAATTCAGATTTATCGGTATGGTTAACAAGAGACAAAAGAAAAGGCTGTAACGTATGTCCCAAATATAAGCAAGGTGGGTTCACTGACTGTGAAGCAAATAAAAGTCTGGGCTAGTAATTGAAGTTTTACGCTAAACTAAGATGCTAAACTACGAGCGAGGCACTTCACAAATTGAAGCTGATGTTATCAATCTGAATGTGGCCAGTGTGGCCACAGTGTTTACCTTACCAAAGGCTTAGTCAAGCATGCAACAGCAGCAACAAAAAAGGATTTGATAACAGCAATCAGTAACCAGAGGCAGCTCATTTCTCAGGGTAACAGTCAGTGCCCTAATGAATGAGCTCGTCAGCACTTCCCACAGTCTGAACCCAGCTCTGCACAACTAATGATATAGGTCATCAATGCAAAACCTTTCGACTAGACCCACAATTAGACTATGATGTTCAACCACTTCTTTGTATAAGGAAGAAATATAAATAATCAATCAAATATATTTGAAATGATGGCATTGTTCCTTTAGTACCGTGACTTCACACCAAATTACAAAACTCTGCTGTGTTGACATCCTGCAGAGAGACTTGTTAGTCTCCCATGAGCCCCTCCTACTCTGGAGGAAGTGCCAGCTCAGTCACTTGCGCAACTCGTGCCAAAAACAGTTAGAGGTTAAGTGAAGAAAATGGTGTGTTTAAGATCATTAAAATCATCTTAACAAAATTCCAAGATTCTGGGTTATTTCATTTGCAGTTATACAGCCTGCTGCCTGTTTTCTAAATGTACCGAAATAATCACATGTAATCAATTTATTTTTTTGTAAATTTTACTTTTAAATTACTTAAACCATTCAAATATCAAAATTGTTGCAGATAAATTCACCTAAATCGACTAACTGTTTCAGCTCCAACACAAGGATTTTTTAAAAATGAACGAAAACTTTAGTGGAGTTCTTGACCATTAGTTTGTAATGTACTGTTTTTAAAGAGGAAGGAAATTATTTCGACACCCCCGAAGGATTCACACAGTACGTTTTTGTGAAATAAACTGAATGTAAACAAATGGTAAATGCTCTGTATCGCGCCTTTTGCGACGACGCAAAGCGCTTTACATTACGTCACATTCACACAATCACACACACATTCATAAACTGATGAGCAGAGGCTAAGGTGTCAACTGCTCATCAGAACAAAAAATAAACATTCATTGGGGACGGGAAGAATTTGGGGTTCTGTGTCTATGCCCAAGGACACTTTGACATGCGTTCCTTCACTGGTCCACAGCCGCCAGCCGGACATAACTTTTTTTGTTTAAAAAAAAAGGGTGAGATTAAAATTTAAGAAAGAAAATAAAATCTGAAAGAAATTGAGCTCTGAAAACTGAACTACAGGTCAGTGAAGATAAAAAAATATATAAAAATGTAGCCAACTTTGATACCCCTGCCAGTAAAGTCATTTAACTTTAGCTACAGAGCGTTGCCACTTGATTAACTGTGGTCAAACGTCTTGATGAAGGGCACACTGGTTATAAATATTTACATTACGCTGCAGTTTCTTTTCTGAGGACTCCAACTAAAACCTATATATTAATGAGGATGATGGTGGTAATATTAATGTCACTTTTCTTTGGCTGTGATCTGAAGCATCCCTCGTAACATGGTCAACATACCCGTAAACATACCTACCTCCAAAATTCACCAGCCTTCCTATCCGTGTGACGGGCACCTTCCTCTCTCTGGCTTTTTCACTCAGCTGAAATACAAGAACTCAACTTGTAGGACAAATGACAAACAAAATGCTCCTGTACAATACGAACGCAATAAGCACAAAACAAAATTAAGAGTATTGGTCAATACTGTTTCAAACACTTATTTAAAAAAAAAGAAAAAAAAAAAAGAGGTTAAGCGTAGATACCACTTGCTTATGTTGCTTGAATTCTGTTTTCTTGGTGTTTCTTGCTTTATCAATGTCCTCTGTTGTCAGCCGCCCAACTGTGGAGTTGTCCTGGTTAAATAACCTTGTGTGTCCAGAGAACAGTCGTTGTGACCAGTCCCTGTGGTACTTCAGACGTTTAGCGCTCGCTCTTCCACTGCAGGTCCCCTGTCTGTTATTAACTCCTCCAATGAAACAGTTACTGAAGCAAGCCCCTGCTGTCAAATATCTGTGAAAGTGAGCTGCTGTGGCTTTGTGGATGCAGACTTCTTGCTGTCTGTTAAACGTCTCCTGGATGACAAAACATGATTCATATGAGTAGGTGTTAAAGGATTCAGGTCAACATTTTGAGAAACTGTTTGCATTCTTGCCCAGAGTTAGATGAAAAGATCAAAAGTACTCTTACATCTGTCCGGTAAATATGAAGCTACAGCCAGCAGCCAGATAGCTTAGCTTAGCGCAGAGACTTGAAACAGGAGAAAACAGCTAGCCTGGCTCTCTCAAAACCCACCTTCCTAAACCCCTAAAACTCACAAATTAACACTTTATGTGTCATTTCTTCAAATGGTAATTTCTGTGTTTTAAACGTTGACCCTATTTTCCCATATTTTGGTGTTGAAATGGCTAGTAGTTACAAAATCACTTTGTATCTCTTCAGTTGATGGCTTCAGCTGGCAGCCATGAACTAGCTGCAGTGGACACAACCTTTGGGGCAATTGCGCCCAAAATTACGTCCACAAAAAGTTCTTCTTTTTGCCATCGACAGGCTAAGACTGTAACCCGAGGTGTGTGACAAGATCATGGACAGGATCACTAAAAGTGACTCCCTTAGTTTTTCCCACAGGAAAATGCTCACTCTGAAATCTTGTGAGAGGAGAGAGAGATGGTTCCACTGACGTACAAAAAAAAACAGTGTTGCTAGGTGAATTTTGTTGCCTTTTGGACAGAGGCAGACTGGCTGTTTCCTGTATTTATGCTAAGCTAAGCAGCTGCTAGCTGTAGCTTCATTCATTAACAGTAGACAAATGATAGGGTATCAATCTTCTCATCCAACTCTTTCCAAATCTGTTGATCGATCAATATTATCAGCTCAAGAGGACTTTTTGGATTCTGCATTAAAAGAATAATGTAGCTGCAGTGTATAATTGGAGCCCAACAACAACGTTTCACCATGAACACCTCCAGTAGGTTAATCCAACCATTGACAAAATCGGCTTATCAACAAACTAGTATCAGAGACGGTCTTTATTGTTAAACTCTGATATGATATTATATCTGATAATGTTTTCAGGATCAGCAATCGGAAGCAAGATATGGAAAAGAACTTGCCGCAAGACGTAGCTTATCTAGGAATTTGTGAATCTAGTTGCAATTTTGTGCCCTCCAATCATTTAAATCAATTGCAAGGGGTCACAAGTAGGCACTGCTTGATTTTAAGGGTTCAAGAGCCAAAAGGTGGAGAACCACTAGTCCAAATGATGTTTTGGAAAATTTACTTACCTACAAAGTACAAAATGTGGATGGAAACACTGCACACTTGTCCTTTTTTGTTTTTGCAATAAAACACCACTGTCTACCACTATCTGGGGTGGTGATTGCACAGTGGGTAGGACGCATACCTTTGATGTGAGAGACCTGGGTTCAACTACCCACTGTGACACGTCCACTAATGTGTCCCTGAGCAAGACACTTAACCCTTAGTTGCTCCAGACATAAAAATAGCAATTGTAAGTAAAAATAGTAAAAAATAGTAATTCTAAGTCACTTTGGTCCTCAGCTAAATGAATAAATGCAGATGTATCAGACCTTAAAGTCTTTATTAGTTAAATCCTTCCCTGAACCTCTCTTCTATTTCAGCATCATCTTACAGCTCTGATCACTCTTGTTGATGAGGTGATGGTGGCAGAAGCCGACAGAGAAGGTATCTGGGCTGCATGTGGGTGAAACTCTACCCCACTTTGCAGCTGGCCAAATCACGGCTGACTTACTCACCCTTGCTGATCCGGTGGCGTGATGGAAGTTTACCAGCCTCTGGTTCCCAGATCCGTGCAGGCCGCCTGGCGGGGCTCTGATGGCTGCCTGCTTCACCCAGATCAGACCCCTCCAGACCACCATGTCACCTGTCATGGTGGTGGTGGTGGTGTTCAGACCCACAGGACCAAGAGTAAAGGTAACGGTCTCTGCAGCTACAGGTTGCTTTTAGGCTGTAGGGGGTGATGGAGGAGTAAAGCGGAGCCGCTCATCAGTTCATGTTCCCATGCTTGTGGGATAAAAGCAGGACTCCATATCCATAGCATGCTACTCAAACACTGATAAAAGCGCAATTTTAACTTGCGTGTGATAAGAGAGCAGAAAGGCAAAATCATGCACGCTGAAAAGTTTAAAACAAACATGATACATTAAACAATGAGCTGGATATATGAAACATGTTGGGAAATTCAACTTCTAAGTTACTCACCAACTTTACAACAGACGTCCTCTCAGCTCCGCGAGCATCGTGCAAAGCACAAGCGACAGTTCACCTTGATTTAACTTTACACTGATTCTTGTAAACACCTCAACTCCAGCAAGGCAGCGAAGCGGGCGACACGTTGAAGGACATGGCACATATCCACCGAGGCGAAGTTTAACAAACACGGGCCAATGAGGCAAAGTTCAGCCGCGAGCTACGGGTATCAACAAACCTCAGCAGTGGTTGGACAAACTGTCAGTCGCTTCCCAGTGTGCGTGACGGCGGTGACGTGTCCGCTCAGGGCGGTCCGTGAACTGCACACATGCCGCATTCATGAGATAACACAAAAATACGGATTTTACACACATCAGTTCGCTTTAGTTTGTAATTATACTTCCTACTAATTTTTTTAAAAATTAAATAAATAAATGAACATGTTTTTGCGGACTGTGACTTTACTAGTGGTGGAAGAAGTATTAAAATCATTAACTTAAGTAAAAGTAGTAATATCACACTGAGAAAAATACTTTAATACAAGTAAAAGTCCTGCATTCAAACCCTTACTTAAGTAAAAGTATGTTATTATCAGCAAAATGTACTTAAAAGTACCATAAGTAAAAGTACTCATAGGGTAGTATGTTCCATGTCAGTGTTTTACTATTGTGATGTTTTTGGATTAATACTAGATAGATGGCAAACAATAGATGGAAAAAATCATGAGGGAGGAGGAATGACTTCCGGTATCAGTTCTTATCTTCCACTTATCACTGGAGAGCAGAAAGAGTCACTAACTGAAGATACTTTGTTGTTTGACCAGTAGTTCGTGCAGAGGATGTGAAGTGTTATCGATACAATTTTAAAGAAGTTGTGTAACATCAATTCAACATGATCAGTATTTCTGCTGCATCAGTGTGTATGCTACATTTTACTGCTGTAGAGTTCTGCTAATTTTACATACTTTATATGCTGTTGGGTAGTTTAGTCTGCAGCAATGCATTATATTCCATAAGGAGTGTCGCTGTCCTGTGGGAACCACATACTGTATCAATAAAAAGTCAACTTTTCAAGGGCTCAGAAAAACAGCCCTATTTCCAGCTGATCTAAGGTCGGTTTTAATAGTTTATTTAGAGTACCAAATAGGATTATTTCCTCCAACCTTAAAGGAAAATTTCATCCTTCAGTTTATCAGAAAAATTCAAAATCAAAATCATAATATTTGGATTTAAATCGTTTTCACTGGACAAGAAAGGTATGAAAAATTGTAATCTAAAAATTAACTAGTAACTAAAGCTGTCAGACAAATATAGTGAAGTAAAAAGTATAATATTTGCCTCTGAGTAGAAATACTAAGTAAATGTACTTAGTTATATTCCACCACTGGACCTTACTAAAAGTGAAAGTAATTTATTATCACTTCATACAAAGTGTTATATGGGTAAGTAAAAGTAAGCTGTTTATAAATTTATCTTTTAAAATTAAAATCAATTTGATTTATTTATAAATGTAAAGATAAAACTACTTAAAATGCAGACTACACAGAATATTTTCCTCCTTAATTATCCCACTTACCTGTGTTTTGCATTTATGTCAGTCTGTTGTATAAACATATGCATGTGCTTTTCTTTGTGAAACCTCACAAAATGTTTAACTTTATTGTAATTATGTTCTATTATTATGTTAAAGTTTTAAGATAAAAATGTCCACATGGCTTAAATGGTTTGAATTGATTTTGTAACAAGTAAAGATAATCTGGGAAATTTGAACTAAATAAAAGTAGTTTCATTTCATTGTGGTAATGTAGTCGCATTAAAGTATTGAGACAGATAAACACTTAAAATACCATTATGTTAAGCACAACTTAGCACTACTACTTCTACTGTTAAGAGAATACATTTAAGACAGTGCTTGTCAGTAGTTAATACGTGGGGTTTTGTCAATGTCTTTGATAGTGGGAATTGACAAAGAATCTACGTTTCCACTGAATTTAAGTTTAACTGGTTGGAAAAGCCCCCTAAGCAGCATTGACATATTTCACATTCAACCTTTCACCAATTCAAGTGTCAGCAGAGTGTTAGCAGCAGCAAGTCAAACCTAAAGTACTCAAACATTTGATGTAAAACCTATAAGCACTTGAAGGCAGTAATACCCCATACAGCTGTGACAGGAGAGTCATCCAGGGCCATCACAGTTTGGTTATAGCAGCTGATAGTGAATCGCCTTTTAATTATAGACAAAGAACAGCAACACTGAAATAAATAGTACAATCGACCAGGGAAATTACTAAGTTAATGATGTCACTGCTCTGCTTAGATCTGTTAATGGGCAATATGAATAAAACAGGCATTATGGCCTGATTATCCACTTTGCATTGACATGAATGTTTAAATGACCCTCATTGATCCACCCAGCTGTTGGATTTGTAACATGACACGGTGTTTGGATGTTTCAGATCATCATTCCCGTGAAAACGTGTGTGAAATCTTTATTATTTATTAATTTAGGAGTAAATGAGATTAATAAATGTGTTTCAACACTCAGGTGCAGTTATATTGTCCACATACAGGTTTTTGTGGCTCTGACACTGATTTACACCTTATCTGACCCTCTGCTTTTTATTGATTTACACTTCAGAGTATCTTGGTTTAATCAGACTTCCACATTTAGTTACTTAGGTAAATACTCTAGACTGATGAAATCAACTTTAAAGGCTTTGTCAGGGTCTGATGGCAGACTTTAGCTTTGGGAAGAGTCGGAGAGCATTCTGTGTCGTCACCTCCATCACTGTCTGCAGCGCCACTCCTTTGATCTTACTGATGTACTCAGCAGAGATACAGATGTTTTTGGGCTCATTTCTCACCTGCATTCGGGACACAGAATATGAACGATATAACATGAGTGGGTGAATGAAGATTTAATGATAAATGCCTTTAAAATATATATATATATATATACATTTCAGCATTAAATATTTCTTCACAACAGTGTTAAAATATCTTCTCGTCTTGTTCTCGTGAAGTCAACATTGTGTATTGTCATGTCTCATGAGTCTATCGTCACTCCCCTAATCTTAACCCATGCATAGCGACCTGTACATTGGCTGATTTGCTCTGGTGCTCAAATGCTGATATGTTGCCACCAACAGGGTGTGTGAATGTTTGATTGATTGTGCTGTTCTGTTTTTATTTAATGTGTCTGGTACACGGAAAAGGGATTAGTTACAGCCCAGCTATCACGGCCATAAACTGCATGGATTTGAATTTCAGAACCTTTATGTTAATCTGGGGGAAAAAAATACTTTACCTGCTTTTCTGGACCAAGAGCCGGTGAATCTGTTTCTAGACAGATGTTCTCTAATGGCAACTGTTTCACAAGTTTCTGCTTCTTGGTGGAAAATACACAAACGTTCATCATCAGTCAATAACATTCAGTGCAATAAAGGAAAATGGAGAAAATGTGATAAAACTAACCAATAAAAAAACATGTTAACATGTCAGTGCTGTCTGAGACCATGTCAGTAGTTTAGTTGTGTGAACTGGAATGGTTCACATTCAAAAGGACAAAGATATTCAACGTTTTTTTGTCTACCTACACAAATAAAACACAAATAACAATATGTATACGTAAGAGTATATGTGTTGGGCTGGATTGGTACGCAGTGTAAAGTCAACACAATCAGGTGCTTTTACCTGTTCACTCCGTATTATAGATGGTGGGATAGAAAAGAAATATCCAGCCTTCACTCCCTCCATGGCAACAGACGGTTTCCCATCAAAAGCATGAAGAAGGGCTTTTTCGACACCTAGTGAAATTTCAGAGGAACTGCAGTTTATGCTCAAGTTTATCCAGAGGGGAATTGAGAAGCTCAGCTTGGCTGTTTACCTTGCTCCTTCAGGAGGTGGATGGTGGGCCTTCCTGCAGACCGTGAATGAACATTTCTAAAGTAAAAAACATGCACAAAAACAATATGAAAGTACATATAAAAGCACAAACTGAGATCCTTATGCAAATACAATAATGCAATTACAACACACACGTTGCAAACATGTATTAATTTTCTTCTTGATGGTTCTGCAAGCACAATTGCTAAAATCCAACTCAATGCAATACTACACTACTTAAGAATCACTTAATAAGTTGTCAGTGGCGCCACCAAGAGCTGATTGTTAAGAACTATTAGAAAGAATCTCTTCAATTTATATATAACACGTTATACAGAGTACAATTATGACATTTTGACATTACGTCTTCATCAGGTACTGATGAAAAACACAAAGTGTTCATTTAGTGGGAGAACCTTATTGGTGTTGGTTGCTTTTTTTCTTTGCATTGTTTGTCCCGTTTCATCCAAGCAACTGATGTAATGGCAAGATGTGACTACCCTACCTTGGGAAGCTCAAATTTAAATTTTACCAGTAACATTGTTTACAGCACTACAGTGTGACTCACAGAGGGAGATCCAGTTCTTTGGCTATCTGTGCCTGACGAATGAGGACCTGCCTTTGGCTCTCTTTATCAGTGTCATTGCTGACATATCTGGGTGTGAAATCCAAACCAACCTACAACAGACGTGGAAAAAGTCATGTTAACTGTTGTAACATGAACGCAAAAGGACAGGGCAGCAAATGTCATTCAATTAAATCACATAAGTGATATTGAATCATTACCTCTCCAACAGCCACAATGTGGTCTTTGTATTTCTCTATTATGGGTAGAGCAGCATCTAGATCCTGCATAAAAAAAACAGAAACAAATATGATTTATTCTTACCTCTAGTGGAATCTTCCAGGTTCTGAGATATCTATCTTTGAGATTTCGCAGTGGGTGTGATAGGATTTGTGTTTGCAGCGCTCATAAATTTGATAAAAATCAGCAGCAACTTCTCTTTCCAGGAACAACTCCCCTGTTACTCTGGGACGTCACTGCCAGCACTCTTTGGTGGAACTACTGTAGTTCCTACAGAAAGTGTTGACAACATCTTCTGTGGATCATCCAGAGTAATGAGGGCATTGTTTCTGGAAAGCTGCTGTATTTCAGTGTTGTGAGTGCCACAAAATTCTATTCAAGTTAATTGAATAGAGACCTCAGGAGGAGAACAGAAGAGGGATTCTTCATCCAGGATGGACTGAAATGCAATAGAGCCAAAGTCCTCGGTTCACATCCAACTGAGCACCCTTGTTGAATGTCATTCTTGTCTCTTTACCCTCATTTACTATCATATCTACTGTTGTCATTAAATAAAGGCAAATAATACCCCATGAAATAATTCCTAAAAATCATGTAACAGACAGCATAAAGAGTGGACTGAAGTAAAAATAGCAAAATTGCAAAAATGGAGAAAGAGGGAGAGGAGAGTGGAAAGTAGTTTAATAAAGTGCACACACATATAAAAACAGGTTTAGCCAAGAATTCTATTAGGAACTAGAACCTGAATTACCTCCGTTGTATCTGGGTTGTGGCAGAAATCTCAGATAAAATCTCAAAACATGGCCAACAAACAAAAACTACCTGCCTGGACACACACCACTACAGTTAAGTGAGAAAATATGTTTTTTTGTAATCTGGGTGAACAGACCCTTTTAAGTCACCGTACCTGGAGACAAGCCCCCCTCTGTTGCTCCGGGGATACTTCTTGAACAGGGTGGACTCCTAGGCAGGGAAAAATAAAACCTGGAAACCTAAAAAAAGCTTAAAAAAGTCAGTACAAAGAGACAAAAAATACAATTAATTTTGATTATGTCACTTTATAGTTACCTCTGTGACAATTCAATAATCTTGTCAAATTCCCCAGCATGCTCGGCTACAGCTAAAAGCGCCAACAGCCCAGCCTTGGAAATAATAAAGGAAATTAATAAACACACAATAATACCTTACAGTCTAATTCTGTCCAGTGCTTCTCAGCTGAGACACCTCACCTTTTTTGAGTTCTCAATCACCTCCTCTATGTCCTGTCAACCAAAAGAGGAAACGTTAATGCCTAACAAGATATTCCAGAGATAATAATATTCACTTGTGTCCTTTGATGCGAGATTCTACCTTGTCAAAATCCCCCGCAGAGATATGACAGTGACAATCAACGTAGCCTTGCATGTGTACAATGTAGTGGTTCAAAACCAAAACATTAGCCTTTTCCGGTAAAGGAGGCCGAGTGCGCATGCGTGGACTAGTCGGAGCGCTTGATCTGGAGCGCCACGTTTCCCGGGAGAGCGGTGTTCCATTAAATCTGATTGGTCGAACCTCACCGGCGCGTCAACGGACAACTATTCAACATCATCGTTTTCAGTGTTTTCAAGAAGCCGCCTCTTGTTTAAAAAGAGTTATCTTCCTCATTTTGGTAACTTTCGCTGTATCGTGTGATTTTTTACTGTCAACTTTATGCTTTATCATGTGACTGCCACCCCGTCCTCCGGATCATTTTGTCGCACCAGGTGATTTGGACCTGAAATGGGAGGTTTAACGGTTTCTGTGCTGGTGTCGATGCTGTTGATCGGCACCAGCGCAGCAAAATACGAACCGAACTGGAAATCCATCGACTCCAGACCGCTACCAGAGTGGTACGACCAGGCCAAGTTTGGCATCTTTATACACTGGGGGGTTTTCTCTGTCCCGAGCTTCGGCAGTGAGTGGTTCTGGTGAGTTCTGTTCCCTATTTCGACAAATTACTTAACATATCAATTACAAGGTAACTAGGTATTTTATTTATCATTATACAATACAAGGCTACACACACAGGACTTAACATATAATTAACTTAAATGTGTATTCAAATAAAACAATAGGCTAGTTATATAAAAATGCTACATATGTTTTAAACTTTACAAGGACAAATAGTTAATTTGTTGATTGGCAACTATTTTGATCATCATAAAAGTAATTTTTTAGTGTAAAACCATTTCATGTAAAGATTTGCTGCATTTTCCTTATGATTATTTTAATGTATTTTTAATAGTTTTTAGGTTTGGACTGAAAGAATAAGCATTGTGAAGGTGTAGCTTTGGGCTCTGGACATCATAGAACAAAACTGCTCACTGTCTTGCATTTATTTTCTGTTCCAGGTGGTACTGGCAGAAGCAAAAACTAAAGCCATATGTTGACTTTATGCAGAGGAATTATCCTCCAGACTTCAAGTATCAAGACTTTGCACAGCAGTTCACTGCCGAGTTCTTTGATGCCAAAGAATGGACGGACATCTTTGCCTCCTCAGGAGCCAAGTATATCGTCTTGACCACAAAACATCATGAAGGTGCAGGACACAATCGACATCTTCCTCTCAGTATAGTTTCTTGTTTAAGTTATATTGTCACAAAAGATAATTTTCAGTAAGTGTGATAAAACAAGGACATAATTCCACATATTTGGAGTGTTAATGCAGGGCTGCATCCTTTCAGCAGTGCAGAAGACGTGTTGTTATATCTGTATATTTTTTCAGGTTTCACACTATGGGGCTCAAAAAACTCCTGGAACTGGAATGCAGTGGATGTTGGTCCAAAAAGAGACCTGGTAGATGAAGTGGCGAGTGCTCTCCGTGCTCACAGTAACCTCCGTTTAGGGCTGTATCACTCTCTCTTTGAGTGGTTTAATCCGCTTTTTGAACAGGACGCTGCCAATGTCTTCACTACAAACTATTTTCCTACCAGTAAAACACTGCCTGAGCTTTATGAGCTCATCGTTAAGTACAAACCAGAGGTGCTGTGGTCTGATGGGGACGGAGATGCCCCTGACAAGTACTGGAACAGCACAGGTTTCTTAGCCTGGCTCTATAATGACAGGTAATACAGTTGGATTAATTTGTTTTATCAGATGTATAATTTACATAGCTAGTGGGATATTAACATGTATTCCTTCACAGTCCTGTACGAGACACAGTGGTGACGAATGATCGCTGGGGCTCTGGCTCCATCTGCACCCACGGTGGATATTACACCTGTGCTGATCGCTACCAGCCAGGACACCTGCTCAAACACAAATGGGAAAACTGCATGACCATCGACACAAAGTCCTGGGGTTACAGACGTAATGCTCCTCTCAGTGACTACCTCACCATTGAGCAACTTGTAGCGGTAAGACAGAATTTCTCATTCACCAATAAACTGTTTTATTAGAAAACCAATGTCTTGAACTGCTCCATCTAAAACAAAGTCATATATATATATATAGATAGATAGATAGATAGATAGATCTATCTCACTAATTGGTTGACAAAACAAGATCAATTCAAGGTCCACTTACTCAGTAGTTCTGGGGCTTTCAGCCATATCACAGTCTCCATTAGCAGATAGAGCGTGCTCACTTGTGACCTTGAGTTGCGATTGTCTTTTGTTTTTTTTCAGTCTCTAGAATGAACTGTTGAGACAGACCAGTGGTTGTGTGTGAACAAAAAACACTTTTACTATAAACCCTAATTACTGTTTATTTCCTGTTGAACTTTATTTAAGAAAATAAACATATAAAAACTATTTTTACCTGCACTCTTCAAGTTTTTAGTTTTTTGCTCTGAAAGAACAGCACGCTCCAGCTGTAAAGAAATATTTGTGCAGTAAAGCCTTGAAGTCTTTTTCTATAAAACTTAGTGTCACAGCACAGACTACAGGCTGACTGATGGTCCCAGTCTTCACTGTGATGGTTTTGTCTGTTTAGACTAATTATGCTAATACATCAAAGCGAACCTGTTATTATGTACTGATGTTAAAACAGCATCTTTAACTTCGATGTGTGTGTTTCAGACATTGGCGGAGACTGTGTCCTGTGGGGGAAACCTGCTGATGAACATCGGTCCAACACACGACGGGAGGATCGCCCCCATCTTTGAGGAGCGTTTGAGGCAGATGGGTCAGTGGCTGGAGGTCAACGGGGAGGCCATCTACAACACAACCGCATGGCGGGCTCAGAATGACACGGTCACTCCCAACGTCTGGTGGGTTTTCATTTGCTTTTGTATAATATTTTTGGATTGCAGTGACCAACACTTCAGCGTATAGATGCTTTTTTTAAGGACATTTATACTACAGAATATATATATATATTTTTTTTTAACCTTTATTTAACCAGATGATCTCATTGAGATTTAAAACCTCTTTTTCAAGAGAGACCTGGCCAAAATAGCCGAATATTAACAGTGCACAGTTACAAATATAAACACCAAACACACAACAACAAGGAACATTTAACAAGGCCCTTAAGATACATGAACAAACAACATTAGACTACTTAAGAGTACAATTTATGCATACCGTAAGTTTAAAGGATTTAGTTATTTTAAAAAACACTGACAACAATTTATGGCATCTATTTCCAAGCCTTTAATGCGGTGTTTAAATTCACCAAAAGAAATCAGATTTTGCAACTGCAAATCAGACTGCAATGTGTTCCGGGTGGAAGGGGCTGCATAACTAAAGGCCTTCTTACCAAGCTCTGTACGGACCGTAGGTACAGATAACAAATACAAGTTACCAGACCG
>JAPMOB010222113.1:11384-37534 GCA_029875015.1 Lepomis gibbosus | reverse complement strand
TCGCACACATATTTTAAATGCCTTCGGCAGAATTCAAATGAGCCATTTTAATCTAGATTAATCTAGATTAATTTTAAAATGAATCTAGATTAATCTAGATTAAAAAAATTAATCTATGCCCACCCCTACAATAAAGTTTTGTTTTACATAGCATGCAGCAACAGAAATATGTGAAGGTATCCAGCTGCAAATGGTTTTTACGAGAAGTATCATTTAACCCCTTGAATATGAAGAGAGAACTTTATGGAGACATCAAAGTTACACGGCCAAGCAATTAAAACTGATCCATGAATAACGTAAAATACTGTAGATGTGTTTGCTGAGAGCCAAAAGTGACTCCGACATAGTCCTGCCTGACACCTCTATCTGTGCTTTCATCAGACTGGGAGGACAATGGTGAAACAGCATAGATTTTTTTATGGTGTTGCGAACACAAATCTAACTGATACACAGCTAATGAGAAGAACTTACCTTCTCCCGTCTAGCAAAACTCAAATCATTAAGACAGAATCCCTTTTTTTGGGAAGGACATCTGAAAGATAGGGACACCCTCACAGATGACAACACTTGTTAGACTCTAAAGTGGCTGACCCATCCTAATTCACTAAAATAGCAAAACTGCTACAATGTCAATGATAAGAAGTAATTTTCTTTTGAAGAACTTTTATGAGCATGAATAATATTCGGCCCAATTGTTGGGTATTCTATTTCATAAGGAAGCGATGTAATCAAGCTTCAATTAACCAATGACTAAAATGGACTCACGCCCTCCAGCTGTCTCTCTCAGGACACTTAACAAGCTCTCCCCCTTCACTTTCAGCCCCCACAAACGATCAGGACATATCTTCCTCTCATCTTCCTCATGGTCTGCAGCTCGGCTCCATATGGGAGGGAGATTCACATGTGTCCAGCATGAAGAGGGCCATGAATCTCCCTCTTATGGATACATGTCACATGCTTTGTCCGCAGATGTGGAGGGGATGGGGTGGGGGTTTCCATACTGATAGAATTAACATGTGGAAATGACTAACCAGCCTTTATGTTTCTGGTGTGCTCCAAGTGCTTTATATTTCCTGGGAGGCATTTTCTAAAGATATGATTAATTGGCAGAATATGGTTAATTTTCCCTCTGTGGGATATTCCTGGCTTAGTGCATCATTTGTGGACTATTTGGCTTGCCTGAGCATTGCCTCTGTGTTTGCAGCGTATGTGTGTGTGCACGCATGTATCCATTTATGTGTGCATGCACAAGCAAACATGTCTGTGTGTGCATCACTCCTGTGTAACCACCATGATGGGCTAATTGGTTTAGCATCCAAGGGGCCAAAGGCCATTGCAGCATAGCAAAACTCAACATGAACCTGATGTTGAAGTGAAGGCTTCCATGCTATAGGAGGGAAGCATGTGTGGGACAATTCCCTTTTTACCACCCCCTCAGACACACACACACACACACACACACACACACTCCACTTTCCTTTTTCACTTAAAGAAACTCAAAGCATAAGAAAACAAAATTCTTCACAGAGTTCTAGGCTGCTTGCTTCAGACTGTAGTAGCACTAGAGGTAATCTCTTCCATTTTAACATATTTTGAGACCTTCTTCTGACGAATGTCACATGCTATTACATTAATCTAGAATATTGAATTGGAAGCTTTTGTGCACTATGAATAATATACACACTGTGATATGCAGAAGAGCCTCAACCTGCAGTATCAGCGGGCCCCTCAGTTAGGTTTATGGAGCCTACTTTGTGTGGGGATCTGAGGGGATCATTTACCAGTTCCAACTCCATTACTATTCATGAGATGGGTAGGCTAGGGGCGAGGGATTAGGGACTCCCTTGGTGCTTGTTGTGCTGTAGGCTCGGACTCAGGCCTCAGGCTCCGGGACAGGGGCTGTCTGGCACTGATGGTGGGTCTATTATCACCCTGGGACCCTTCTGTCCCACAGAAGAACACTTACTGGCAGCGCCAGCTAATGGAAACAGTCTCTCTTGTTCCCTTTCTCTTTTTTTAACCTCATCACTCTCCTTGTATCCTTCCCCCTGCTCCTTAAAAAAAAGATTGGGAAGTTTTTCCCATTCCCTATTTCAAAGTTGAAATGGTACATTTCTATTGGTATCTTTACCGTGAAGTGCTGGGATGGCTCTATATTTGCAGGGGAAAAAAGTACTTTCCCTCAACTCTGTCAGTGCTTTGATCCTCAATTTTCCAAATTTCTAACATCCTCCGTTTCCCCTTGCCCCCCAGGTGATGAGTATCCTGAGCAACCCCAGCGCCGTACCCTCCCAGCCCCAGCACGACTTTTCCATTTCCCCCCTGCACAGCAGCCTGGAGAGCTCCAACCCCATCTCAGCCAGCTGCAGCCAGCGCTCTGACACCATCAAGAGTGTGGACAGCCTGGCTTCCTCCCAGTCATACTGCCCCCCCACCTACAGCGCTACCAGCTACAGCGTGGACCCCGTAACTGCGGGCTACCAGTACAGCCAGTACGGTCAGAGTGAGTAAACCATTTGTAACATTTGTAAATATATACCGTAACTTTGTGTTTAGCGTGAGTTGCTGTGCGTCTTTTTCTGTGTCCAAACAAGAGCAGGTCATTCTTTTATATCCTCCTCTTAAGTTGATTAGGTTTAAAAAGCATATGAGGTGATGCTGAACTCCCAGGCAAGAGAGCCTCCTGACCTTTGCCCCCTGGTTGGTGGAGGCAGACACGTGCTCTTGATAAAGACCCCCTCACCCCACCACCACCACCACCACCATCCTCGTAGAGAGCTGCCTTAGTCACACCCCACTCCACTTGGATGGGAAAGAGGAGAGGGCCACTTCAAAGAACGGCACACCCTCAGGGGCCACAGTGTCCTCTTGCCCACCTCACTCTCTCTCCCTCTTTCTCTGTTCTCCATCACACACACACACACATATATACACACACCCTCAGGGCAGGAAAGAGTTTACTTTATTAGATTAGCATAATTGACTGATGCTGTCACAGCCATTCATAAGAGGTAAAATGAAGCACACTTCCCCAACAAGCTAACCAGCGCCAGCTAGCCAACATTTGTTTGTATTTATTTGCAGCTTCTGGTAGTGATCTGGCATGTTGTGCATCTGCTGCTTTTCTTTTTTCTTTTTCTGTTTTTAAATGTGTTTGTGTTGTGGTGCATGAATGCACGTGAGCGCATGCCAATCCGTCACGTTTTGTGTGTGCATACCAGTGTTTTGTCAGCAGCAAGAAACTGATGGCAGTGCGGATGTGAGCTGATGTGAGGTTAATTAAGATGGTGATTGAGCACAGTAGATGGGTAATGAATGGAGGAGAGAGGAGAGAGCTGCTGTCTGAGGAGGAAAATGATCGGCCATGTGGAGTGTGGAGGGCATGAAATCAGAGATGCCAAGTGTAATGAAGACTGGCACATAGAACACACGCGGGGACCCGTCTGAGTGACAGCATGGAGACTTTACCAGGATGCACATGCTCCATGCCAGCGGCATGCCAACCTTAGACAAGGGACAGGGGAGGGGTTTTTATCTTTCACTCTCTATGTGTGAATTGTTTTTCATTTGACTCACTCGCTTCTGCCACAACTTATTTCAGCCTTAATCAGAGGAATGAAATGAGAGTGAATAGGACATATGTCTCAGGAATCTACCACCTGTCTGACATGTGTTTTTTTCTTTCCCTGTCTTCATAGCTGCCGTTGACTACCTGGCTAAGAACGTGAGCTTGTCCACCCAGAGGAGGATGAAACTTGGAGACCACTCGGCCGTGCTGGGACTTCTGCAGGTGGAGACAGGACAGGCCTACTAAAACCCTCGGGACACAACCCTGCACCACTCCGCTCCGCCCTCTGCCACCCTCCTCCATGCTCCATCAAGTCTGGACTCCAACTCCAGCTCGCATCTCTGCTGCTCGCTTTGCAGCCTGGCCATGACATCAGCGCACACAGACACGCAGTTTCGCTGTGTACTATAGAGAGTGACGCTTGCGGGTGTGACAAGGCACTTCGGGGAATGGAAGTAAACTTTTCACACCATTGTCAACCACCAGGCGGCTCTGCAACCTTTCTTTCTCAATCTTTGGGCGTCTCTGCCTGCTCCTTGTACTCCTAAATCACCCCCAAACCCTGTTTTGTTTTGCTCAGAAGGCCAGACAGGACCCCAGAATACCCGAAGATGGTCGGCCGCCTTGGCCCGGGTTTCTGTTTGTCATGGCTGCAGTCCAGCACACATTTAGAGCCATCAACAACATGTACTTTGACCTTGCTGTTCATAGTAGTTAACAAAGCCAATATCATTTGAATGACTCTTATTCTTGTTCCTTTTTGATATTGTTAAGATTATTGTTGCTGTTATATGATTATGGTTAATGTGATTTATGTTGTTCCTTGATTCCATTCGTATCTCTTTTCTCTGTTAGATGTAAAACACAGTGTGGATGACTGAATTTGGGAGTGAGTGTCTGTTGCGTGTGCATGTTTTGCGTGTCGGCACAGTCACACAAGGGAGGATGATTGTTTTCCAAGCTGCTGTTCCTCTGCCTGTTCCCTGAGCTCTAATGTTCGTGAGCGATTTGACCTTCCCACTTTCATATTCATCTTGACATTCCTAAAGAACTTGGCCACTCTGTGGGAAGTCTGGCTGGCTGGATTCTGCAGGGAATTAAAGCAGCGTTTTGGCGGCCAATAGCTTTCCCCTTCTAACCTCCATCCCATCCTTAGCCGCGGTCCATGGGGAGGGGGGCATTGTTTTCAAAAACAGGATTGGGGAAATTAATGTATTTTGTTTAGAAATATGGACCTTGCCAAGGAGGGCTAACTCAATTCCCCCCTCTACTCCTCCCAAATCCCATCTGCCAGGGAACCCTGTGTGACTTTAACAGTGTAAAGCAGATTAAATCACACAAAAATAATGTCAAAGCTAATTCACAGTGACCCTTTCCATTACTAGCCAGTGTTTCTGTTTTTATAGAGTAATTAGCACATTTTGTAAATGCACCTTCAGTTGGTTTCCACTCTCAAACTAAATAAGCATTCCTCTAAACATTCCACAGGCTCTACGACTATAGTATAAGCATTCCAACGCTTTCTGTTATGAGATTAAAAAGTACACAAGCTGTGCCATTCACATGCATTCTGGAAAATCATATAATCCAGTCAGTTGTGAAAGGGCACAGGTAACACCACTGATTGGCCCCCCTCTCTGGTTTGGACCGGAGCCTCCTCTAATCCTCACGCTTTGACGTACTCACTGAAATGTACAAAAAGAAGAAAAATTTTAAAGAATAGTGCATATGAGACATTTGTGTAGCACTCATAGTTGACTTTTGACATGATCCAGGACCAGTTGTTTCCTTGAGATGTGTGGGATTTTTTTCATTGGCATCAGTGTGTTGGTGATGTATTCACTTATATCTCAAGACAGGATTTGGTCCTCAGTCGCCTTTAAAAACGGAAAACTGTACAGTAGCTGGAGCAGATTGTGTATTGTTTGTTTATAAAGAGTATGTTTTATACTAAAACAAAACTATGTCGAGTGGTAGGTAAGCGAGGGATCTGTGAAAGTAAATGTTTAATTTGCGTTTCCTTAACTGGCTTGTTTTTTGTTGTTTTTGTTTTAATTGTATTTAATTGGTTTACTTGTTTAACCAAAAGTTCAATTTCTGTTTTGGGCCCAGGTAGAAATGAATTTGTATAAATTAGTAAAATATAAATTCCATTAAAAATGTTCCAATTAAAATTGTATAAAAGAGGAAATGAAAGGCGACACAGATAGACTCCCCAGGACCACAGGACCACTGTATATTTGAAAAGTGGCTGGATGAAACATCGTCACATGTCAGAGCATTTTCAGGGTGTTTTTGACCACCTGATCTTACAGACTGATTATTAATCCAGACCAGACTTGACTGGACCATGGACCTGAGCACACCTGAACACACCTGAACCCCCGCGTCTCTCGATGTGGGAGTCTACAATCGGTTCAACTCGTTGATGATGCTGTTGTAGCTGGGGAAGACCGTATCTCTGCTCTGGTAAACTGAATCCAGTCACATTTGATTTGTGGACCAATAAGACTTCAGGGGGAAAAGTCAAAGTAATGCTGACTCCGCACTGAATCGCAGCAGTTCCAACTGCTCCGCTTAGACGCCTCACTCACGTGTATATTTTAAAAAGGAAGGATTTTAGAATTGTCTTTAGTGTATCAAACCCATTTCTAACACTTGCGTCAATAAACATTTGGATATTTAAAGCATACAGCTCCTTATCCCCCTCCTGTCTGTTTTACCCTTAACCTGTTTAGTTGCTTTCTGACATCTGTGCTTTGCTTTACTCTTTCTGTTCCGCATGTGTGTATATTATCATGGTATAATTTATTCTGCTGTATGAAGTATTAGAGTAGTGGGAAACTTGTACTGGTATTTACTACCTTCAGCCTGTTGGTGTGTTTACTGTAACACTGGCGTAACTGTTATCAATTAAAGATCCAAAACTGATTCAGCCATTTGTCTCTTTGTTATTGTGCATGCTGGTTGTTTTGTGTGTTCTTTTGTGTGTCAATTAAGGGTTTACAAAAAATTAATCAAAAGGAATTATTATAATTGAACAAATGTTTTTTTAAACAAAAAATGACATGCATTCTCTGGTTTTAGCTTCTGGTGTGTGAGAATTTGTTGATTTTCACTATGGTTTATTATTGTGAATTTAATATTTTAGCCTGTTGGACAAAAAATGCAATGTGGCAACATTACCTTCGACTCTGGGAAACTGTGATGGGTATTCAGTATTTTCTGACACAATAAAATGTGCTGATTAACAAAGGTCAGCAGATTAATTGATAATGAAAATAATTAATAATTGCTGGTTGCAGCCCGAGTGTAAAGTTTATGAGTGCACCTGTGCATATGCTGTATATATGCATAAATACATGCACATTGCCTGTATGTGTGTGTCCTCCGTGTGTGTTCAAGCACACCAGTGGAGCCAGCGGGCCACCAATGACTGTTCCAGTTCTCGTGATATGATTAGGAAGTGATGAGAGCTCATACGTCCTAGACTCAGAGATACAGACGGAGAGCGTGTCTGGTTGCAGCTGTAGGAAGTCATTCATTCTGCCCACTGACCAGCAGCGCTCTCCTCTCTCCCGCCGCTGGCCGGGGAATGTTGTCTGCAAATCTCTGCGGTATGGTGTGAATGCAGGGGAACTAACCGTTGTGGTATGGAAGCATCCACTGTGCTTTATATTACAGATCAGAACAGTTGAGCTCATTCAGTTTTTACCATCACCACTGCTGGAGGTATGTCAAATACGCCTTAGGTATGTTCATTCAGTCCTGACTGATTTTAAACACATCTCAAATATGTTGGATGTGTCTGCAGTTGCTGAAGCTATAAAATGTTTAACCATGCTAAGTTGCGCTGTGAGCGATGTACTTACATTTTATATACCACAAAATAATAACCTTACTTTGCTGTTCATTTGCAATTAAATGAAACTAATTAAATCCATTACTAATCAAGTATTAACATCATTAACACTAAATTGTATTAGGAGATAAATTTGATGCTAAATAAAGTAAGTGCTGATCTTAATAAACTTCTATTTAGACTGTGTTATCGTGAGGTAACTATCATTCATATTGCACACTTAAATAAATATTTGAGAGCTTTGAACAGCTCAGTGAGTTTAAATAGACGCAGAATATTTAGTATTCCCTTTAGATTTACAGATTCAAATCAGCTACAAACTGCAGTGTTATCACCACTTCATATCATCGGGGCTCAGTTAAATTTGATGCAAATGGAAATTCTCTTCAGTGTCTAATTACAACACGCACTTAAAAAAAAAACTGTGTTATTGCGATCTGGAGACAACATGTCAAAAAGGCAGAAATATGATCAATTATGATTATAATTGATTCAAAAGCAAGATTTGTATATGAGTTTACTCTGAGGAGACTTCAGTGGATCCTGTAAACATATTTAATATGCATTGATAGGTGGCTTTTTGCTTGCTGTGTGTCATCCCTCATATATTCCTCTAAAAGTTTGTGTTCTGGTTGTCCAGATTAGACCTTGGCATGTGCTATGGTTGTCCCCTTTGCTCCAGCTTGTCTCCTGAGGTGCCGGCCCGAGAGTTTTGTCTCCCTCCGGTCTGCTGTCACTCAGACTGGACGAGGTGGCAGCTCAGGCAGTGGTGTGTGGGAGAGCTTTGTGACACTTTCCTCATCCCCTCCTTTGATCCCCTAATTGATTGACTACAGGAGCAGAGGATAAACAGAGCCCACAAGAGCCAATTCCACTCGCCTCTCTGGAGTGGTTTAGATAAAGTGCAGAGGCCCGAGCTCTGCGTTCCTCCTCACCCATCTCTATATGGACACACGGTCATTGAAGGTGGCTCTGTGCCACGGTAGCTTAGCCGTGGGCTGTGTCCTCAGGCCCGGGGCTTGCGTACTGCCCCTGTGCATAAATGGCTGTCGGTAATGGGTTTGTTTAGATCACAGGGATGGAAATGAAACTCCTGAGCCTCGCTGTGGAGACCAGGAGGCCCTATCGCTCAGGAGGCAGTGATAGAGAAGTCACAGCCTGGTCATATTCACTTTCAGACTGAGCCATGGAATAGAGGCTCTGATTCAGATCTAATTTAGGTCCAGGCTCCTGAACCTGGCCATGCTGTGATAAAGAACCTGCTGCTGAAGAATTGGGAATCCATGAAGAAGAAGAACACAAGCGACCAGGTAGGGCCCTCACTGACGAAAAACAGGCCAAAAATATCTCCGTTTTAAAGAAAATATGTTTGAAAACATGACTTTAGAATGATTTATACCAGATATGATAATTATATTCTAATTTTACAAATCTGTCTTCAGAAAGAGAGTTCAGAGCCGTGTGCAGGTATGCTAAGAAATGATTAAGAGATGCTCTGGGGGTCTTGGTTTTATTCTTTGAGATTATGTGTCAGGGGGAGTAAAAAGCTCCCAGCTGTCGCCATGAAAGCACTTACAGTATAATAATCCTCCAAATCCTGTAATTATGCCAGCATACGCCGTGTACCTGAGCCTCAGCTTTGTGCTCGTCACCTCAAGGATCCCACTGACACAGACACAGACGCACAGCTTGGTGTGCATATATTTCCTACCCAACTGTGTGTTTTGCATAGGGAGAAAATCTTATTTTCAGAACATTTTAGGTATTTTGAATTTCATGGTTACCCCTCTCAGATATTATAGATAGACAATCTGTCATGTATTAGTAAAAAGCAAGAGCTCAAACGAATTATTGTCATAGCTTAAAGTCATTAGATTTATACCACACTGTGTCCCAGTTATAAAGTATTTTACCTTTATTGCATTTTATCAGTTTACATTGAGTTTGTGAGATACAACTTATACAACAACAATATCACAAATACAAGTGTGCACATGCATGCACATGTAGACACACGCTCCAATGCACACCTCCCTTTAAGCAGTTTTTTTTAATGAAAGGAGAAGAAAAAAGTCCAAGTAAAGTTGTAAATCTAAGAAATCGGAGCAAGATAAAAATCACTGTGAAGCCAAGCTTGATTTACATTTAAAATCTGGTCTGTGCTCTCAAACTAATTAATATTAATAACAAAAATGGAAATGAGTGCAGTGGCGGCCCTAAGTGACGAACAAGCTGGGTGCATTCAGTCAGGAGATTCACATATAAGCCCTTTCTCAGGAGAGGTGGGCTCTAAACAGGCGTGACGGCAGGGCATAGACCGCCATACACAGCGACAATTTTTCTAGATAATAGCCTATCACGCAGGATACAATTTAAATTAAAAAATGCAATTTTCACCTTGAAATGAACAAATGATTACAGTTTCTATACAAATTAAGGCATCCAGGCTGTGCCTCAGTACTGTGCCAAGGCCATGAAACCTGACATAATTACCATGAAATACATTTTCAAATATTTGTATTTTGTCCATCGCTTTAAAACATGCCACTCTGCCTTCTGTGGGTTTGTGATCTCACCTTCTGGGGGAAATACATAAAAAAAGAGAAAATCATCAGAGATGAAAAGCTCTTCAACAGGAGAGATAAAAATGTAGAAAAAAACAACCTCCCATACACACATTAAATCAGCGCAGCCCAGCACAGCGGCCCCCGGAGCTATCTCTAAAAGCCAAATTACTGCTCCTTATCTAAGGAATCATATCTACTAGTTATCTGCTCCTGAGATAGGCTCCTCTCTCTCTCTCTCTCTCTCTCTCTCTCGTGCCTTGTGCTCATCGCTAGAAATGCTATTTATTTGTGATTACAGACACCCTTTGAATAAAAGATGTTTGTGTTTGAGATCCAAAGTTTCGGCAGATTCTGAACTCTTCAGATTCTTCAGAGAGGAGAGTATTGAAGGCAGAACACCTTATTTGGGCAGGGTTGCTAGGGGTGGTCTGCTGCAGAGAGAGGGATGAAAGTGTAGCCGATGGGAAATATGAGACAAGACCTCAAACTTCTCTGACGCTTCATATCACATATGCTTTCGGAGGGGATTCATACTGAGCTGAGGTGTCGAATTGACTTTAAATGCAGAACCTTATGTTTGAAACACATGGAGACAGGAAGTTTTGGCATGTATTTTGTAGAAAGCTGCCAAAAGCTGCAAAGTTTGGAGTTTTTTGAGTTTCTCTACTCAGAGATTTCAGTGCCATAGACTGTATGAATATATGAAAGTAAAACACAACATTTCTAGCAAAGAAATGGCCATGTAACATGTGGCCTACTACAAACTATTTATGTATGAGCAGCGACACAAATTTTCATTCTAATATTCAGTCACATCTTTACTTCACTTGTCTTATGTCCACTTCAGTCTAATAAAGGCTCAGATAGTGATGGTTTTGCAGTCTTAACATCACCTACTCTAGTGTTAATTCTTAAAAGCTCCTTTCAAAGAATTCTTCCAGAACTGAAACAAAATAAAAATGACTCTTGATCCAAACATCTGAAACTGTTTCTCACCCTTCTAACAGATATCTTGAGCAAAATAACTTTTAAAGCTTTGTTCAGATGATTCCTTTTTTAAGGAGCCTCCTTTCTCCTTCCATTTCTTACCTTCCCTCTCTTTCCCTCCATCTGTTGAAGTCCCTCAGCCAGAGAGGCGCACATCAGATTTCAATAGTTGACCTCTTAATGCTGAGGTCAGTGCTGCACCGGCAGCGATTTCACACTCAAGATGAAAGGGAAATGAACACTGAGGATGCTGGGGGTGACATGGGGCCCTGACCACACCAGCCATTGCCACTCTAACCGCTTCACTGCACCGGGCTTGGAGCTGAGAGGAGCCAAGGAGGAGGCGCTAAGATTGAGGTTTGCCACCTGTATAGCAATGTTTAAAGCAACTGACCTAAGACAGACCCGCACTGATTGGTTTTCGGTGATGTCATGACTCCTACTTGTACTATTGATTTCTGATGCAGCACAGGAAAAGGAGAAACTGACAGAAGCAGACACGCGTCAAGCTACTCTACTTGTATCGGCAGTTCTGAAGAGCTGAGCTCCCATGTGACTGAAACTCCACTGAGGCCCAAAGTGTCTCTACAAGCTACTGAACCTTGACAGATTTTTCTTTTTCACTCAATGAGCCTGGGCCATTTTAAAATTCTCCTAATGCTTAGCGTCAGACTCCCGGCCTCCCTGCCCAGTTACAACCCCTCATTAATGGCGCATTTCTCCGAGGCCATTATTGAATGAACACTGAGACAAGGCTAGCAGTGAATGGACAGTTTGGTTACACCGCCGTGAGGCTTGAGCTCCTCAGAGTAATGTACCGCTTAAGTACCTGTCAGCTTTATAAAGGAGGGAGTAGACTGTGTAAATGTGTGTGTAAATAGAGTGTCAGATCAGGACCCCAGGGAGCGGAGGTGGGGAGAGTGCATGTGTGTGCTTGTGTGCATGTGTGTATGCTCTTTTGTTCACTGATGCATATGTGTGTGCATGTGAGTGTCACAATAATGATCATTTAACCCTCCTCAGCATTCCCAAGGGCTCTACGTTCCCCTTTCGACTTCATAATGCTCCAGGCTCCCACTCTCTCTCTCTCTCTGTCTCTCTCTCTCTCTCTCTGCCTACTCTGTCTGCTCCTCACGGCTGGGCACAGTTGGGGAGAAGCTCCTTATTCATTCATGAGAGAAGCACCGGATAAATAAAAAGGTTCATTACTGTGCTAAAGTGTTACTAATGACATGTACCTGCCACTGAGCACCTCCGAAAATCTAATGTGACACACTAGAATGGAAAATCTATTCTGCCGCACCAAGGCCTCCAATGGTGCTAGCACATACTCTATGGAAATTTCTCTCCGCTTGCCCTCCAATTGTGTCTCTCTAAAACCAATATTTACAATCCCATAGCCATTATGTCCTACTACGCCCTCTGCGCCTGCTGTTGCGACCTCCATATTAGCTGAAAATTGGACTTTGCAAACTTAGCAGGGGAGAAGAGACTCTTCTCATAGATGAGAGGGGGGCAGCACCAGGGGACTCAGCATGAGGCTCACAGTGCCTCTCAGCTGCCTGCTGCCCCAACCTGAAAGTGACAACACGCCACCAAATGCCAAACAAAAATATAGAAAGCCTCGCCATGCAGCACATGTATCATTCACTTTCTTTAAATTAAGTGTAATATTCAAATGCTTATATAACATTAACTGACTCTTAGAAAGATGTATAAATTTTAATCATGACAACACTAAAAATCTACTTTGTGCTTTGTGAGATATGAGCTCTCTTTTACTGCTAAAATGTGTCACTTGACCACGTACATTCAGCTACTGGCTAATAAGTTATGCAAATAAGCACTTACCCAGGCAGTAAGTATGCTTTTGCAATTATTTGGTTAATATAGCCAAATGCAGCCTCAAAGTTTTGGAGAGGGGCTGGATGATGACGGTATAGCCCCCACAGAAACAGCACTTAAGGCCTTTGATTCAAGACTACAGCTGTTTAAAGCAATGCCAACAATTTCTCTGAACTCCTGAATGTTTCATGAAGATGTTATTCTACTCAAATTAGATGCTAATACTTTGTGGTTCTTCATAACTGTAAAACTTGGTTGTTTTATCATTCTTTAAAAAAAGCTCATAAAATATAATACATCATTTGATTTTGATTTTGTTTGTATTGTTCTACCAATTTATGTATACAAATATTTGTGAATAAGGCATGTCCTGCTGTTATTTTGCAACCTTTTCATGTAGAAAAAATTACTAAAAACAGACACTGTTGAATTTAAGGAGAAGTATGATATATTAAGAAGGTTAGTGGGCATGCATAGTGTCACCAAAATCAACAAAATTAATGACTTCAAATTATTCTTTAACTTCTCGTGTGTATAAAACATGTACAATATCAGATTTTGAATTGAAATTACATTTAACTTAAATGTTTTTATTCTTCAAGTATACAAGCAAAATTGACTGAGATTGTAATTTGTTACACATATAATCATTTTTAGCAATCTATTCCCAATAAACTGACCATTCTGCTAGCCAACCAACAACCAAGGCAACGGCTGATCTGGTGCAAACTCATAACTGATGACTGTGTAGTTTGAAAATTAATGTTACAGAGATAACATTTCCTTTAAATGGTCATGCAGGTTTAATTCCAGTTTCTGATGCAATGCAAAGGAGCTATAGGATGTGCTTAACAGATGTGAAATATAACCTAATAAATAATGTTTCCAACACAGTTTATTTGCATAAAAATAAAGTATGACCTGAATACACAACATAGCCCAATATTATTTTTTATATCTGTTGTCATTTTTCATCTATCAAATCATTTAACCCACCCTCACGGCCCTCACAGAAGTGTGAGTCTCTGTCAGTTGTGGGTTTCTGTTGAAGCCAGCTGTGCTTGTTGTCCTCCCTCCAGAGCTAAAAGACTTGTTGCATCTTAAAGAGCTCAGTATCTAATTGAATCATGGGTTCCATCAGTGTCTCAGCAGAGTCCTAAATGACTGTTTGCTCGACATGTCTGCCCATTTCCACTGATTAATTCCCACGAAGCCAAACGAAATGTTCTGCCTTGTTTGTCATGTTACATCCAAGCCCAGCGGTCTTTGCCCTCTCAGAATGAACGTTTTTAGACCACAGTAAAACCACTGAAATATAGAGCAGAGAATTCATATGTGTAATAATATTATTCAAGAATTATAGTCGGAATGGAGTCAGATTTAAAGAGTGATGCATATTCCTTTCCTGAAAATGTCAAATTCTTTTTTAATGCACTAATGATTTGCAAGCACAGTCTTATCATATAGTGTCTACATTGCATCTTTATGTCTACACCTAAATATCAAACACTGACAGAATAAGAGATTTAACAAGGTTTGCTGGTTGGCAGCGAGGCAACACAAAGGTTTACATAATCAAAAATCATCATTTCACACAATCCCCACCATAAAATCGTATTCCAAATGAGTTAATCTGAAATTCTTCACCTCTTCTGTTTTTTTTAACCAAGCACTATTCACTGCGGTTCATGTAGAAAAGGAATAGTGTCCTTGGCTGCAAACAATTTCTCAAAACTTATCTGACTAGTTGTGATCAGACATGATGCAGAAAAAGGCAACAATAATCAAGAACAGGGACAATACCCAAGACCAAACGTCTTCCAAAGCAGAACAGATTTAACATCACTGCACAAATCTGCCTGTGTTGTAGTACACTAATTAAATGGATTATTCAGATTATTTAACATTAGTGATGCATGGACATTTGGTCAAGCTAAGTGTCCAGTGTATAAAGACATCAGCTAACTGCAGCGGGAAATGAAAACAACAAATCAGACCCAGACCACTTCCATTGGATGTTTTTAAATAAGCTCCATAAACCGTGACTGAACTGTGTTTTTGCCGCAACTAAGACTAAGAAGACAAACATCCTACTGGTGGTGAGTCTGATCCAAGAGGAATCGAAGTGGGTCTGTGTATCAGACATGAACAATGTGTTTCTTTTGGACCTTCTCTGGATTGGACAGTTAGCAGGAGGCCTTCCAGTTGTCTTCTGGACATGAGGTGTAACAAATGTAACACTCTCATAGCATCAGATATTGTTGGTTGAATGTGTGTGCGTGCATGCGTGTTTGTATGTGTGTGTGTGTGTGTGTGTGAGTGTGCGCGTGCGTGCGTGTGTGTTTGGGATGTCGTGTTGTTTTAGACTCAATCGTATGTGTTTTTGTTTTTGTGCTTACAAACCAAACAGAAATTGAATTTAATTATGATATGATAAATTATTGTATGGGTTAAATACTGTTGTAAATACTCTGTGGTGTTGTAATATCACCTTGTGACAGCCACTATAAGTATGTCCCCTCTAATGCTTGCTCATGGTCCTGTAAACCACATGACGCCAGGCAGATCCTTTAGACTTGCATGGGGGGCCTCCTCCTCTGAACATCACTCCACCAATTCGACAAAGCAGCTACTGTACATCCATGATTTGACACAGCTGTAAAAATTCTAATATGATGATTTCATTACAGGGTGCCCTCCCTACTTGAAATCTGTGTATATCAGAGTCAGTATTTGTTTTTGCTTTATTTTGGGTCAAGCACAAGACAGATTTGTCATTTATGCCTCACAGTATTCAAAAAATACAAAATTAGGGCTTGATTGAGCACACATTTGTGAAACTGTGTCTCTTTGAAAAGCCAGCTCAGTTCCTTATTCAGCAACCTGTTCGGTCTGTGATTGACTTTTCCCTCAGCACGCCTCCAGCAGATGAAGGAGCAGCGCTTAAACCTGTTACTGTCAGCTTCTCACCTGGATCATAAGAACTCCTGCTCAGAGCATGCAAACCAATATCCTTCTATTATTTGCTCAGCCGCCCAGGATTCACAGCAATAGCTTTTCACAAAGACCAGGGCAGAGCGCTGTCCATGTTATCTTATTGGGTTACCTGTAGCTAAGCTCTGAGCGAGCACACACAATGGCAGGCAGTTAATGACAGCGCAGGGCCTAACCCCTTGTCCCCGGCCTTTCCCTGAGCCTCATTTCCGCGCGGCGGCTGCCATTTCACAGCTGTTAGCCACAGACTCTCTTTGTCATGATTAAGGACAAATTAATAGATGCCTCCTGGTAATCAGCTTTCATTAGGGCTGTCAAACCATCAGTGGCGTTCGCTCAGTGCACTGGACACGGGATGATCACCTCCCAGTTGAGAAACACTAGAGCTGGCTGTGTGAGGATGTGGCACTGACTCTCAGCTGCTGTATTTGTATGCTTGGTGTGGCTAAAGTGTGGGTAACCAGTGCATTAGTACGCTCTTTCGTGGCACAAGTGCTTGTAGTTGGTGCATTAACAGTGCTCCGTGTGGAGCTGCAAGATGGAGGTCATCGTGGGAATGACATAAAGAGTAGTCTTTCTGCTGGGTGTAATTGGCCCCAGCATGCTGAAAATGGACTGTGAAATGTAAGGGGGGGTCAAATAATTGATTTTCCCCCGAATGCAGAATCCAGGGCAGGGCTGTTTAGTGAGTAATTTACAAGAGCAGTTCAGCCCAGGCTGACTGGCATATCTGTTGAAAGTTCCCAGGGGCACGGGAAGAGATAACACACACCTGAGACCCTGGAGCAGATGGACAGCAGTCACTGTGCTACTCAGAGGGCAGAGAGGCTCCACATCAAACTTACTTCCACACATATATGTATGCAGAGGGGATATAAGTGCACATTTACACATGCACATACACACACGTACTCAGAGGATGATGGACATAGGCTATTGTATGTAGAAATTGACTCTCTCCTCTCACTCCGTCCATCACTCTTTCTCTGTCTGTCTGTCCCTCTCTCCCTTCTCTCTCTCTCTGCAGCATTTCTGGAATTGATGAAATAAACTCATCAGACTTCCAGCAAGTTTGGCATTGTGCGAGAGAGCTGAAGTCATTTCAGTATGTAGATTTCAGACTTAAACCCATAACCGTGTTGCGTGGTGCATGACCACCCCCACCTGCTGGAGAGAGAAGGCTGGGGTGTGCATGATGGGATAGGGAGACGTCTGTAAGACAGGATATAGTCTGGCCCTCTGTATGTTTAGTGATTTTTTCTCCACCACAGCCTAAGGGAATTAAGACAATAGCCTTATGTCAGATAGCATAATCTAGTGACAAAATGGCATTTTATTTGCTATGCCAAAATTGGCCTCAAATACATGTGTAAGCTAATTGAGAAGAACCAGCTGCTTAGCCATCTGCATGGGTAAAATTGGTTTAATCTTCGAATTGGAGAATTTCTTGTTAAGTAAAAAGATGAGTGACGATTGTCAAAATCCATGATCTCTGTAATTTGAATTGATGGAAAGCACAATGCTTAGCTATTGTTGTGTTGTGCCAGAAAGTCATTGCTGTCAAAAATGTAGATGAGCCACCCAGAGCTTGTATATTGTTCTCATCACACCAAGACATTTGTATGACGCACAGTCAGTGCTCTTCAATTTTCTTAAGCATCTTGGTAAATTGCACCAAACAATTTTCAAGATCAATTCCAGCATCAAAAACAATGCACACAAATCCCAATCTCCAACCCATATTGTGTTGGAGAGGGCCCCTGTGTTTGCATGAAGGTAATTACAGTGGGATTTGATGTTGTGGTGTGCCTAGAATTCTCCAGCTTTAGATCAGGCTCGGGGTGCTCCACCCCATTAATACTCCATATGGGGAACCCAGCTGTGATCAGAATTGGAAGAGCGGGAGGGGAAATCGATTTCATTTGCAGGATTATTGATGTAACCGAGATGCCGTTTGTATGAAACATAAAGTCTCATTTCAGAGGTTATGGATAAAACTGGATTGAGGGGCTGGCTGTTTGTTTTATTCAATGAAACATTACAGAAACAGAGAAGTCAATATACACACTGCTGTACAGTCTTCACCCGCATTGCACCACGTTAAAGCTTTGGAATGAGTTTTTCATATCTAGCTGCCTACACTGACACAAACTGCTGTGTACAACATACAGAGCATGTCTTAAAATGTGGAGAAATCTATGCAATAAAGGTGGAGAAGTAAATGTGCGAAGGGATTTGGTTTAATAGATGTTTTAAAAAAGGAATGTGGAGAAATTAACAATATAAAAGTGATTTACGGCATTGCAGGGGGGTAAAAAAAAAAGAGAGTTCAAAGCAGCACATAATATTGGCAGAAAGAACTGACCTGGCATTCAGCCTCTTTCACCCTTTGCCAAACTTCCCCATCCACCTGTTCCCTACATATTTTAGGAGGCTTTGTAAGTCAGGGTGATGCGCTGGCGAGGCGATCGCCCATACATTAAAAACAGAATCAGACTTTCCCAGGGTTCGGATGGCCTAACAGCTGGATCTTTCAAGTGAATCCATTTCTCTCTCCTACCATTTCTCCTTCTTTTCTGCCTCCTCTGTGCCCAGTGCGAGACCATTGTAGTTCCCACACGTATAACGTGTAACACGTTAAACTTTTTTTCTGGGTTCACAGCAATCCCCTGATGACAACAGTAGGGTTAAGACAAGGTAAACCCTTCTGTAAAAGATTTTGATTACACTTTATAGAAATTGTGTTTCTCATAACACAAAGATGGGTAATACATTTAAAACTGCTCTAACATAGCTATGTGGGTTGTCTGTAAGACATTATTAAGTTCACATAAAGTTCTTCCATCAAAGAGATTTTTAACAACTGTTCCTGGTCTTCAAATTAAGGGATGTAGGTATCTGCGGACAGTCTTCTTCACCGACTTACTGTCCTTGTTCAGAGCAGATGTTCAGGGTGCTCCAGTGTCAGTGATGGGCAGTGTAAAAGCAGGCTTACACATGTTGCCATATCGTTACAACTGCAGAAGGAAGTTATGTCATCGGCACAGCTGGCTCTAATATGTGCAGCAGCACTGTGCGAAAAATATAGAGCAGGGGTGGAGCCAAAACCCAAATTTTAGCTTGGACACACAATAAGATCTTCAGCAGAGTTTCACAATTTCCCATAAATACATCATTAATTTTACACATACACATGCAAGGACCTGCATGGTCTCCCTGTCAATCCTCCCCGTGCAGTTTTGTTTTCAGTGACAATAATTATGGGTTTAACAGTCGAGAAATTGGCTTGCTGCAGATGATAAAGGAAATTGCAGAATTCCATCATAGAGCATTTGTATTTTGACAGGGAGAAAGCTGAGCCAAGTGAAAAAAAGATAACACGCCATTATTGAGCGGCATGTCTGTGAGGGGCCGGTGTTTTGATATGTGCCTGTGTGGAGTTGGAAGGGAAAGTGGGCCCCTGTCTGGGAGAAAGGGCTGAAGCTCTGTTATGGAGCTTAGGTCTCCATCTATCCTAATAAAAAACACTTAAGCCAAACAGCCCCCTCTCGCTCTCCCTCTGTCTGATCCTGGGAGCTACCTGCCGGCCCTCCACAGAGCACATTTAATAATGGTCTCCACCCCGAGCGATGGGCAGTCCATACGACTTTAGGCTTGAAGCGGCAGCGTGGTATTCTGGGAAGGCTGAGGGTTGTTGTGTGAGCATGAAGGGTTTGGTTAGAGTCCCAGTCTGTTTCACAAACATAACAGCGCTGTAGTGTTTTCAATAATGATATTATGGTCTGGCATTTTTTCAAACTACTGAATTTAACCACACTTAAACTGACACATTCATGTATATTTTTCTTTGACTGTGTTTATGGAAGCAGTTTGAAGCGGTTTTCCTTTGCCACCGTAATCCCTGTTTCTGTTCCACACAGACCCTGATGTGAATGAGCAGGAGTGTAATGAAAGACTTGTGCTTTCGACGGTGTTACACCAGAATAAAAAGTGGCATTTTTTATTTGTTTTGCCTCGTGTTTGATTCTTGGTAATGCAGACAATCAACAGGGTAGAGGAGTTAAGTGCATTATAAATTACTGAGAGGGAGCCACCTCGCTCTTGGAGCTCATCCTGATGCTGCTGCTGCCACTTTGGGTTATGTGAGGAGTAAAGTACTTTAGCAGAGACCGTGGAGCTGCTCCACA
Source organism: Lepomis gibbosus (assembly GCA_029875015.1). Taxonomy (NCBI): domain Eukaryota; kingdom Metazoa; phylum Chordata; class Actinopteri; order Centrarchiformes; family Centrarchidae; genus Lepomis; species Lepomis gibbosus. The sequence continues at coordinate 17,524 of JAPMOB010222113.1, read as the reverse complement.
GCACTCCTTTGCATATCAAATAAACAGCAGGGCATGATGGTGGTGCCAACCCAGACAGCTATGTTATATGTAAACAGTGATGCACATGCTTATGTCTATAAAGGTGCCATTGGAGTCTATTGAATATCTCCAGTGATACAGATCATGATGACATAGTGTCTGAGGTTGAAGTGGTTTGTGTATAGAGTCCTGAGACGATGTTTCAGATGGTGAGCTTTACCTTCAGGATGTGACACTTCTGATTTGAAGCATCACAGGTGAACATGGTAATTAAAATTAACCCACTCACAGAGAATACAATTAGAAATTTTACACAAGAGGGATTTTATATTAACACTAACACTGTACCCGATCATTCGTACTTGTTTCATGTTTCTATATTGCATTGTGTTGATAAATAGATGTATTTGAATAGTGCATGCTTTCATTTACAGTAAAAAAAGAAGAAGATTTTCATGCTGAAAGCCCATGTTTATAGTCCCCTATTCTGTGTGCTCAATCCGTAAGGTGAAGATCCGTGACTCTTATTTTCATAACAAAGCGTTTGAAGGTCCAGCAAACAAACTGTTGTATGGATGTAGTATTGATTTCACATTCACACGTCCGGACTTAAAGGGACTATGGGATTGCCCATGAATCCCAAATCTGTGTGCTACTCACAGTCTGTCAAGTTGACATCCACTCTCTTCTGTAAACTGGCAAGATTATTCACTCAACAGGATCTCTCTCCCTTTCATCCTGCGAACTACAGGCCAATCCGGCCGCTGACAGCCAAGTGATAGCATACAGATGGAAATGAAGGCGAGCGGGGAATGGTGCTGTTTGTCAAACACTGGAGGAAGCTTCTGGGTTCAGGGAGTAGACTGCTGCTGTCCAAACTGGGTCTTCTGACTCTGATTTCACTTACTGTGAGGTTTCAGCACCCGAAATCTTATACTTAATACACTTATTGCACATATTGTATGCAGGCTGAACTTAGACCGCAATATGATCTGATTGCTACAAGATGTATATGTTGTAGAGCCATCAAAGTGACTAAAGGAAACCTCACTTTTTACCAAAACCTTCTTGCAAGACAACTCCACACCCTTACACTTCCATTTGCTACACATACAGATGTGAAACAATTCATTATAAGCTATGAATTCAATTTATTTAGGTCGTTTTTGACCTAAAGGGCCTGAAGATGTATGCACAAAAAATTATTTTCTCCCTCGAGCACCCTCCATTCGCTCTTTTATGAACAACATAGTTCGAGCCAAAGAAGAAGACAAGTAACCGTGGGTCTCACGGTGTGCTGAGGAGATGTCATTCATGTCAGTTATATGTGAAAAGTAAATTACCTACAGCCACTTCGTTGATAACAATCATATAACAACTAAACTGGTCTCAAAAACTGATACGAGCAATATGTGCTGTGAAATGTGTTTCCTCCTCCTTGGGCAGACAGATAATATGCATTCATCCCTGTAGTCTAGCAAGCAATACAAAGAATGTATTCTGCCTGTTCAGTTATAACGTTGGCTTCTGCTTGGAGATGGTCATTGTGCTCTCTGGATCACAATTCACAGTCACTGGAATGAAACCAATTTGAGCTCCTTTCAAGATAATGCAAATAAATATCAGCCCTGATTTACCCATTTTTTTATTACTTTCCTCTCTTCACTTTCTTATCAGCACACAGAGCATTTCTCTCTTTCTTAAGGGTCGAATGAAAGGTCTCTCTTTTCTTGAGAATCAAGGCATAGGAGAAGCCTGGTCCAGGACTGATTCATGTCGCACACACTGGTGGGATGTTATGCATGGATAATTGATTGTCGAAGCAGCATGGCCACTGTTGGATCTTGATGGTGCTGCCGAAATGTCACCTTACTGATGTTACAGCGGCGCCAATATTAAAAAGGCTGGTCTCAAAGGCTTCCATCCGAGCACACTCCTCTCCCACTGTGTCTGGGAGAGACAGCACTGTTTGTCAGGCTTCTATTTCAGAGAAACAAATCTTGCATTCGCAACCTTATCTGCACAGGACAGTGCACCCACTTCCAGAAGTGCATTGAACATTTCCAATCATAGGGATATATCACTCTGCTTTTAAAGTGGAAATCAAAAGTGTGGGAATGGTGAGGAGAAAAAAACAGGCATAATTTAGATTGCATAGGATTTATTTATAGGTAGTTTGTCTCCTCCAAAACCCTGAAAAATTACACTCCAAGCTGCAAATACCCTCTTCGACAACAATAAAGAAGCCATCATTTTTGTGGGAATGTTTTCATACCAATTTGAAGAAGTTTTAAAGGAAAATTGTTTGGAAACGTCTCAGACATTGAGTCAGATAATGCAGTATGCATTTATATAAAAAGTAGGAGATTAAGTGAGTAGAATCCGGTTAATTTCAGAGTTGGGATAGTGTACACGAAGCTGAGCAGGGACTGGTAAACTGTGTTAATCTATAAAGGCTTATGCAGGTAAAAATAGTCTACACCTGCATGCCTTTTTACCTCCATAATACTTTGCAGAGGGAGACTATTGAGCATCCATTTCCATTACCAAGGAATGGAAAAAGGATATTTTACCATCAGTTTTTGGAGTGGCTTCGGTACATTGTTCAACGAATGAAGCATACTGCTGCCATCAATTCAGAGGCCGGGGCGCGGAAAAACTGAACAGGAGAATGTTTTGCTAAATCTGATGCACCATGAATTATGCTAAGTTTTAAATATGGGTATAAACCATACCACATAGGAATAAAACTGTTCTTATCAAGGTATGATAAGTTTATAAAGTTTTTTTCTTTCTAAAAAAATCGTGTAAACTAAGATTGTTCTGTTTTGTTCTTTTCTTGAGCAATGGGAGTTTACATTTTGGAAATAATATTACAAAATATTTTTAAATGTTTTAATTGTATTAGGTATTGGATTCCCATTTTTGTATCTACTGTAAAAGGGATGGGCCTTTCCTTATTGTGCCTCTCTAACATACTGAAACCATTCAGAACTCAGGGCTTCCCCCATAATCAAGTGTGAATGAACATGTAAACTTAGCCAAGTATTAACAGAACTTGGCCTTTCCTCTGCACACAGCAGTTCATGTTGCTGCTGTGTGAATCCTGGTTGGCGTGACAGAGGTAAAAGGCAAACAGCTTGAGGAGTGAAGAGGACCCAAAACAGACAGGCGAGAACAGACCATACTCTTTGGCAGGGAGCTGCAGCTGAATAGGGAGAAAGGAGCATTAATAGCCACCATATGTCTGCATATTCTAGGGTCTCCAGCGTAAATTTCATTACCCAATGCACAAAATGGACCATCTAAAAGACGTGTGTAACGTGGCCTGAGACAGCTACCGTGTGAAAAGAGGGCCGTTATGTGTGAGAGGCATGGCCTGATCTGTCACGCTGGGGTTTTTAAGGAAAAACGGGAGTAGCAGCTGTTTGGTTCACCTGTCCTGTCCTGTACACGGCTCTCCATCAAACCGGAGGCTACTGTCCTCACAGGCCTGCACCCACAGACGTGTTCCTCCACAGTAATCTCAGATGTAACACTCCTATCTAATGTGACAACATTTACAAGACCACGGCCCCTCTGTTTATCAGACTTGTACAATTATATGGTGTTCCATTTGTGTAAGCACACTGGTTATAGTGGTAGAGATATCCATAAACATACTGTAAGGCCTTTAGCCTGCCTGTACTCTGTGTCAAACCATATTTTTTCCACTGGACGGTGAGTGGGATAAATCAACACAGAAAGACACTGTACTACACTTGTATTGTGCCATCAGGTTGCTGTGTAGGCTAAACTACATGATCGTGGGTTTATTGATGGTAATTTTCAAGCGCCTCCCAGTCAGAGAGCTGGAATTCTGAGCTCTGAGTTCACTTGCTGAAGTCTTCAGCGTATAAATATGCACAGTGCAAGTATGTGATTGAATTAAATTTAACTGTTTGCACACATGTTCCCTTGTTTAAGGGGGAAAGTTACTACAGCACTGCTTAAGCCATGGATTATCTGTCTGCGTCCTCTGCCTCTTTAGCATCAACATGAATTCACCCACTCAGAGTCTATCACACATCCACAGAGCTCCCTGAGAGAGAGCGGACCTTAGGGAAGCCCAAGCAGGGGGGGACCACGATAGAGCCGCATGGAGCTGAGCAGGGTTGTGGTTGAGCCCATGGGCATGGCCCTCTCACTCTCTGGCAACCACTTTGTTAGGCACACAACACTAATCCTCCTTGTGTCTTTATTGCCCTCTGTGTAGAGGAGCAGGCCGGGGCTGGGGGCGGCAGAGAGGGGGGGACACCGCTGCAGGGCCAGTATCATCAGCATTCCTGTTTGAAGATAGGCCACGCTGTACAGCATTAAGGCATCTAATAGAGGCAAGCTGAGAGCAAAACAGACTGATACTCACTGAGACAGAGAGGGAGAATAAAGAAAAAGGAGAGTCACTTTTGCCCATCCGCCCCTCCCGTAAAATAATACGGGTGGGGGCATAATTTGAGGATAGGCAGATTATTGCAAGCAGAAATGACTGTGAGGCAATTCTGGTTCATGTTGTTACACATACTCTATAATCTAAACAACACATTAATGTGCTGCCTTAATTTGTAATACTGCCTCTGTAGTTGAAAACAATTTGTCATGCGTTGATTTTGTAGGAATCTCATTTTGGATAATTCCAAAGCATTTAACGCAAATTGTTAAATGGATGTTGAGACATACATCCAAAAGTACATTTGTTCAGTTTATCTGTTTAGTTAGCAATATCTATACTATATCTGAAACTTTTTGATGATTTGACAAAGGGGATTGCCTTTGTTGTAGCCTTACAAAGCCAACTTTTGTTTTGTATTATTTTCTTTTTGTTATTTGCAGAGATTATTGTTGAAAATATTCTCACACAGTTGCTCTTGCTTGTGAAATGTCCTACTCACAGTTGAACTCACTCAACTGGCGCCATCTTGTGTCTGTATTGGGCTGCCATCTGCCGACACAGGTGCATAAAATTCAATGTCACCTTTTCTCCCCAGATCTCCTCACTGTCCCCCAGCTGTCACCTGAGCGCTTGGCAGCATAAGGTAATACCATCAAGATGCAATCAAGATTATATGCTTGTCACTCACTCCATGCACTCAGTGGCTTACAATGTGTGAAACAGACACAAGATAAAGCCTGTGCACAGATGGGAAGATAAAATGCTTCTAAATATTCATCATTTTTCTGACTGCAGCAATGTAAGCCCTGAATGCTGCCATTAGGTGACTGTGAGAGAAACCGGTTAGCACAAGGGTTAGACCAAAATGAGGTACAGTGAAGCGATGCAAAGAATAAATAAAGAAAAACATCTGAAATTTTTAATCTCTCCCGGTAGAAAAAAAAAAACATTTCTGTAACCACTTTAAATTTTGTGGCACTCTTCCTTAGTGGGGATCTGAAACAGGGTTTGGAGCTGTATATCTCAACTGAACAGAGCCTTTGCTTGTAAGCTACATCCATATTAGTAGTCTATTTCCATGTTTACACCGCTCCATATTCTTTGCAATAGTAACAGGATTACTTTGTGACAAATGGTAATTTGTGGAATTCCCTCATTTCTGTTTGAGGATTTTTTTCCCCCTCTGTCCCCCGTCTTATAAAAAAAAGTTTCTGTATTCTCGTCTCCCCAGAGGTTTCATTCCAGAAGCCCTTCAGGTTTTCAAGCAGACCTCTGTGAAGGGCCAGATAAAGCAGAGCAAGGCCTGGTGGTGCAGGCATGAGGGAGCACAGGAGAAATAATAATACGCAAAGGAATCTACTGACATGCACCCTTTTTACTTCACAGGCTTCACATATCCAGAAAACATACATTCTATACTGTACAGCATGCACTGAATTATCATTTCTACCAGTTAGTTTATTTTGCTCATATACAAACTATGCATGCTTTTACAGCCATTTTTCTAACAATGCTGCAGTGTTTAAGACTTTTAAAGGATACGTTTGCCGTTATTTTATATTCTTTGTGTTGTCAACGAATATTGTGAAAAGACTGAAACAAATGTGTTCTCAATACTCTCACTCTTTCCTACCCTGTCTGTGGCTCTCATGGCAAGCACATTGTTCCCTACTGAAGACGTAAAACTTTTAAAACAGGCCACATATATATA
>JAPMOB010222113.1:0-11345 GCA_029875015.1 Lepomis gibbosus | reverse complement strand
CGTTTTATTTTAAAAACAATAAGTAATTACCTAAAAGAGCCAGGCACTTGTGGTTTTTAGCTAATGCTACTCAAACAGAAGAAAACAGGGCATTTATTGGGGACTATTTTCAGCTGTGGATTACTATGTGCTAGTGATTATTGATTATTTATGGCAGCAGGACAGTGTATGTGGCTTACTAAATAAATTTCTTCATTGTGATAAAGGAACATTTTATCCAGCGCAAGGGTGTGGCTCACATACAGTATGTTTGTTTGGGGGGGACAACAATGGTCATCTATGGCACAAAGGAATAAGCTGTATCAGGTTAACTACAAAGACAGTCCTTGTTACAGGATCCATTTATTGATGAGTTTTGTCTTTTCAGTGGATTTGTTGACCATAATAAAAATATAGAGAATTGTCAGTCTTATTGTTTAAAACACTTTCATAATTTTCCAGGCATTTTTAAAAATCTCTTCTGTACTGAATAAACAATCTCTGTGCAAAGAATTTAACCTTCCTTAAAATGAGAAGTTGAAGCCCTGTGCAAACAGTTATATCATTTTATTTGTCAGTTGTAAGTCAGACCCACTAATAAGTCGCTACACTGTCACTTTGAAGCATTTCCTCAGTGTGATCATGTACCTTATGATTACTTACTGAAAGGAATTAGCAAATGTACATAAGTGAATTAATGTATGGAAATTAGTTCGAGTGCCACCGTGGGTCTGGTTCAGTTGATCCCCAGCTGCATATGTTGGTAATCACCGCTGCCTCTTGGATTCACTCACAGGCACGCAATAAACAACCTGCTGCCAGCACCCCCTACGCTTTTGTCTAATCTGCCGTTTCACTGGGCTCTGGTTTGTCGCACAAATATGAAAGTGAATCTCAGAAGCAGAATGCACAGAGGCACATTAACTAGGATTGGTGCCTGCACACTAAAGCCCCAGACATTAAGTCTAGGATTTACACTGAATATGATTCCCTAAATGCCTTAAGAGTTTTGGTGCAGAAGTTCTCAGACAGATCTTGAAGCACTTGCGAACTTTGTGACCTGCCGCCTCCTGCAAAACCACATTCATCACGTTGCTGAATTAGCTCTTTGAATCGCTCCTTACATCTGACGATAAACCTATGATTAACTGGCAGGGTACATGGATTTCTTTAAAAATTTTGTTTTGGTGCTGTCAAGTAACATTTGTCCTTTGTAGTCAAGACAGTGGTGGACATCACTGTATAAGGTATAAACTTCTTTCTCAAACTTCCTTTGACATCCCATCCAGAATATTTGGTTAATGGCTCCACCTACTGGAAGAAAGGATGTCTGCTAAACATGCCATTACAAGCACCTTGCCCTGAACTATCACTGACTGCTAAATCTTTTGTTTCAAGTGGTATACCAAAAAGTGATAGTAATAATAATAATAATAATAATAATAATAATTTTTATCTTTTTCAGGATTATCTTAATGGCACCAAAAGCTGATCCATTTTTAGACTGCATGCTGTCTAGTGGTAGCTTGTAGCGATGCTGATAATACTGATGTCCCTTGTTCACAGTTTATTAAAATGCACTGAAATTAAAACACTAAAAGTGACATGGTATGTTTTCCTTATATAATGTATAATCATTCTTATTCTTAGTCCAGGATTTGTGAAGCTCAATCAAAAAATATTATTTTGGTTAAAAGACATTTGTTTGCAAAACATCACTAGGTCTAGCGCATTCTGAAATATTCTAAAATAAAATATAAACTAATAGATAATACTGGAGTATTTGTCCCCAATTATCATGTCAATGATCTCAAACTGACCATTTCAGCTGGTTGGCTGAACTTTATTGTTGCCCTGCAGAGTGTAGAAGCATTTGATTTGTTTTCTGTTCTCATAAGTGCAATTAGTTGTATTTGTTTTGCAGTTCATGTCTCTTCAGTTCATAAACTGATTTAAACTAAGACACTATTTAGGCAAGGGATCATACTTGACATGTTTGTTGTTATTGATGTACACAGTGATGAAATGTATTTACTCAAGTACACTATTTAAGAAAATATCTGAGATACTTGTGCTTTACTTGAGTATTTCCATTCTATGCAAGTTTATACTTAAATACTGTACATTTCATTTCACTACATTTGTATGACAGCTTTACTCACTTTTCAGATTTCAGTGTTTCATATCATGCCTGGTCAATGAAAAAACATGTATCTCCAAATTTGGTGATTGTAAATTTAAATACTAATAAACTGAAGGACTGAGTGTCAAACCAGCTCTACACATGATCCCTTTACCTATACAGCAGTACAATCTAGCATACACATTAATACACCATCACCACCACCTTTTGATACTTTAAGTACAATTTGCAGATAATACTTACATACATACTTAAATAAGGTTTTGAATTCAGTACTTTTACGTGTGGTGGAGTATTTCACAATGTGATATTGGTACTTGAAGCACCCTTTCAGAAAGGGGGATAGAGGGACCCAGCCTGGCAACCCCGCGCCTGTCAAAACCTCACTGCAGAGCATGCCAGTTGCTGCTGCTGAAAGTTGTACATTGAAGTTAGCGTCTTTGCACTTGGCGGTGGCATAACTGCAGGCTAAACATGGCAGGCAAAAGGGCGTTAGTAATCCTGTCTAAAGGCGCAGAGGAGATGGAAACTGTTATTCCTGTGGACATCATGCGTAGAGCTGGGGTTTGTAAATCGTCTGCAGGCTTGAATGTTAGCAGTTAGCTAGCTAAAAATGCCACTGACATCATTTAAGTTAGCCAGCTAGCCTGAATTTATAATAACGTTAGTCACCCTTTCAGTGAGTCCACAACACTATTGCCACTAGAAGAAATATTGCCACTGTGGTAATGATGGAAATCACAGCGTAACATTAGGCGGCATTTTGGAAAGGGCAACGTTAACATTAACGTTAGCTAACGTGAACATAACTAATAGGAGCATTAGAGTCACAAACACTACTTTAACGTTCGTTGTTTGCATGTAACAATAATAAACTATTAAGCTTTAGCTAATAAGCTGTTAACTATTGACGCACTCACAACCTTTAGAGCAAGCACAAACGGGGACCAAGTTAAATGTCAAAGTCCACCGTCGACGCACCTCACCGCCATTTGATAGCTTTCAAAATAAAAGTCCCTATCAGCCATATACAGACCAGATGCCATGTCGTGCCATTATGGTAATGCTATACTTATAATATTACCTGCCCAAACCTGTAGATTGCAGTGACGGTTGCAGGACTGACGGGCAAGGAGCCAGTCCAGTGCAGCAGAAACGTCGTCATTTGTCCTGATGCTAGCCTAGAGGATGCCAGCAAACAGGTTGGGCTCAGTATCCATCTACTAACACTGTAATTATTTAATGGCCTACAACCATATGGAATCAATGGCTATATCCATAGTTTCAACTTACAATTAGTTTCTTCAACCCCGTGTTGTAAAATGACAAATAAATAATGTGGATCCCTTGATTGATTCTTGATCTGTCATGGTTTGACTCCCAGGGCCCATATGATGTAGTGCTTCTGCCAGGTGGAATGCCAGGGGCCCAGAATCTGGCTGAGGTGAGAAATACTCAGAGAAACTGCACATAAATGGATCTAGTCATTTTTTGATCTGCTAGGTTTCATCCATGTAACAGGGTTTTTCCATGGGCCCAGGTCAGTCATGTGTTTACATTACAGCTTTGCTGCTCAGCTGTGGTCTTGTTTAGTAGCAGGGACAGAGAGTAGCCCAGTGATTCTCAAACTTTCTCCATTATGATGTCCCCCTTTTGGAAGCAGAGAGAATGTCATGCCTGCAACCCCATTTAAATATATTATTTTAAATGGGGTTGCAGGCATGAAGATGGGGTTGCAAGCAAAGAAGATGAGTTGAAGCGAGAATGGTTGAGGTCCTGGCAAGCCTTTCCCTGTAGACAGCGAGCCCTATGTAGGATGAGGTTTTGCAGGGCAAACAGCTCTTTCTTGTGGGTTTGGTGGCGTGGGGCTTAGCAGAGTCATATGAGCAGCAGAGACGAAGAAGGTTTTGCATTATTTGTTCAATTGTTGAAGACTGCAGCTTTAAACACTTCTGACCAAATAAGCCAAGATCGCAGTTTTAAAATAACATCCTTGTGTGTAATTTGTTAAGAGTTTACCAGTCAAAAGCTCACCTACCTTTTCAGGAACATGTGGGTGTGAATTATCAAATAAAAACTATGTTTTTATTATTTTTAGCACATTATATAATATTACATATAATTAATTATTTTATTGAAAATGTTCATTTACTTTGGTCCCTTTATCAGAACAATCAGGTTTGACTGACAGTTGCCCAGCATAATCAGCGGGAACCTCTGGGTCTGAAAAGTGAAGCCAATGCAGGTGTGCCTTAAATCTGCATTCTTTAGAATTGCCAGGAGGGGACGGCTCCTCTGACTGCAAAAAGAAGTCTGATTGTGTGTAAGATGAGAGAATTACCACACTTCTCTCTTGATATATTACCTCAGTAAACACTTTCTTAATGAGTTTCTGGTCTTGCAGCGTGATGTTCATTTTGTAAGTTATGGTCCCATTTAGAGTAAAACGACGTTACAGTGGCTACGTTTACTTCTTTTATACAGTCTTATGGCAACAGCTCACCAACTGTGATCAAATTCTGATGCAAATTTAGCTAAATTCTGATTGGTGCATTCAAGTGTGTGACATCACTCTCCCCACCCACTTTAAACCATTGAAAAGAGCACAGAGAAAACACAAATACAGAAGAACGTTTATGTGAAATAACAAAAATGATGGAAGAAAATGATTTGCTATTCATGTATTCTCTATTATGATCTATTCCTCTGGGCGGTATAGAAGAATATGTGCTCACCCTTTTAGTGTTCTCAAACACTAGAAAAACATATTTAACATGAAAGTCAATATTTTAATCAAACTTATCTGATAGATGAAATCTTGCGAAGACCATGTTTACTTTAGTATTATTGTTACTGTTTTTGTTTAGTAAATCTGTGTGTATTGAAACACTGATAGGTTACTCTTGATGTGTTTAAAATATGCCAGTCTGTTTCAATGATTATACCGTGGTCAGTATATACACTGCAATCATATGGCCTGCAAATGACTCACTATGCACCTGGTTTCCATGCTGTCTTGCAGTCTCCTGCTGTGAAGGAGGTGCTGAAGGATCAGGATGGCAGAAAAGGCCTGATTGCAGCCATCTGTGCAGGTACAGTTTGTGAAAACAAAGCAAAGTCAGAATTGTACTTGGCCAACCTCTATTGTTAAACCTTTCTATGGGTTAAAGTTTAAAAATGACATGACCTCAAATATGACTATCATGTTGTTGCTTTTAGTCAAATAGATGAAACTTACCCAACCTACACAGTACAGTTTTTCTGGAGCTTGCTTTCTAAAATAGCATCTTTACAATTAATTGAGCAATAAATGTACGCACAGTCATTTTCCATATCAAATCAAACCAGTGATATAAATTAATAAACTGTGAACTATGCTTCCGTGTGACCCCAAAAACATTTTTAACTAAAAACACCACTAAAGATATTATATTGTGGTTTTAAACATACCAAGCTAATGTTGTGCCGGTAAATGGGATTTGGATTTGCTTGCAACTAGAATTAAAGACCTTGGACAGAAAAAAAGGTGCAGTTTTTATATATGCTCATGGCAGTGGATGTAGTGGATTTTCTGGTATTTTAGTAACGGGATGTGCCCTTAAATGAGTTTATCACACACCACAACCACATTTTGAAAAACATACACTCTTAACAAACGACATGCTTCATTAATTTATTATCATGTATGACCCCTCTTTGGCATTTTGGAATGAAAGTGTGAGGGTTTGATTAATTACTGTCCCTGAGAGAACCCACAAGCACAGACATTTTATTTGACAGCCTCCGTATGCAGAGAAAGGACACTGGAAGGACATTCCAAATAGGGACGAGGACCAATGCAGCAAAGTGGATTGAAGGGTGTCCTAGAAAATGGCTGAAATCCTCACAGGAATATACCGTTTAATGAACCTACCAGCACAAGGGCCAAGACTTATTATACTGTCCTAACATGAAAACTATTATTATTATGGGAAAAAGGTCCATTCAGAAAGGGCTTGATAGAAAACAAATGACCGATAAGTGTTGGTTATGTGAATGCAAGGTTATGTCCACCAAACATAGATTCATTAGATGATAGAAAGATGGTTATCATCACCCTTCTCTCCACGTCTGTCTTGTTGTCTTACTTAGGTTCTCAGAAGGTCTCTCTCTCCCAGACTGGCGTCCTCTGGGTGGAGACTGTCTGTAACAGGAGTAGCTTGGCTTTAACTGGCAGTCTGCTGTTCTGCCAGGGGAAAGTGTAATCTTTAGACCGCATGGGAAGGCATCCAAGTAGAATAATCAATAACTTTCTATTTATTAACAGTTTTTGGATGAGCTCACTGCAGTGGTACGACATTGCCAAAGTTAATGCAGCAGCACTCAATGTCTTCAGCCTCTCCTTTTTTTCTCTCTTTTCAATGCGGTGCAGAGACTTTGGAGAGAGGCTGAAACAGCATACTGTATGTGTTCATTCTTAGAAACAATGGAACATTTGAGGGCACCTTTAGGACATAGTGTTGTCATCAAACATTTTGTGCTTACATAATTCATTTATAGTTCTAACTGTAGTTCCCAATGCTAAATGCAGCATTTTCTGCATTTTTTTTTCTTTGTCTGTATGATTCATATTTTGTGTTTTAGCTTGGGGGTTGTGATTTGAGGATTCACATGTTTTACCCTTGATTCTGTAACCTTTTTAAATGCATAAAGATGAAAACCTGGACTGACACAAGTGACACAAGTTCATAAGTGTCACTTTATAACAAGAAGCTGTTACATGAACCATAAACAGCTTTGCTCTCTGCAGGTCCCACTGCACTTCTGGCGCATGGCATCGGTTATGGCAGCACAGTCACTACACACCCTGCCATGAAGGAGAAGATGATGACTGGAGGTAAAAAAATAAAAAAAACTTCATGCAAACAAAACGGTGGAAAATGTGTTAAAATGAACAGCTAATGGCTTTAACATTTGCAGCTCTAACTCAGATGTAATTATTTGTAAAGGGCAGAAGATGGTGCTGTACTAGCTCTTTCTTGCCTAGAGAAAGCCATGTCATTATGCAGTAGAGGAGAGCACAACACTCAGGTGAAAGCGGATGCAGGAATTTGACAAAACGTATTAGACAGGGGTCAGTTGAAATGGTGATAGATTATATATGTAAAAGTGCTTATAATACAGACATGTGTGGCTTTCAGCCTGTAGCTTGAAGCTCTCATATTGTGATAATCCTCATGGTATTGCTCTGTCTTTTTTTAGACCACTATAAATATTCAGAGGCTCGAGTACAAAAGGATGGACATTACATCACCAGCCGTGGGCCAGGAACAAGTTTCGAGTTTGCCCTGACGATTGTAGAGGAACTTATGGGGGCTGAAGTTTCAGCTCAAGTCAAGGCTCCTCTTATTATGAAAGACTGACTGTGTTCACTTACATCCTGCAAGCAGTGCTGACCGCTATATAAGTCTGGCACTACTGAGACAGCTAATCCAATGTAGCTGACACAAGTAGTCACCATTGATAAAACCATTCTCACTAGGGTACATAAGGATGTTTCTCTTCTGACTTCCTTCATTTCTTAGTTGGCAATGAAAGGCACCTTTTTTGTTATTTAACATCGAAATACAATATAGATAATCACTGCACAGGCTTTCCAAATGACATGAAATTGATTTTGTTTCATTTTTATCGATCACAAATTGCTCATTATTTTGACAGCTTTTTGTTTCACCTGTCATTAAATGAATGTGACAAAATTCTGTTTGTCTTACTCTGTAGGTGTATCGATAATGGAGGTCACTACGCTTGTTTCTACACACCTGTCGTGGTTGCCTCCACTTAAAATAGGCAGCATAAAGTAACGTATTGTGAGCGGCACTGCTTGGAACGCGGGAAGCAGAATCCAAATAGATTGGCAGGTGGCCTGGCCAATGAGAAGCCTCTGCCCGGCAGCAGTTGTATAGTTAGTGACGAATGGCAGCTCGCACAAAGCTAGCAGGGCGGGCCTTTGATGCTGCGCGTGGTAGTTGTGTGTCAGAGCAACAAAAATCCAGAGGGTCTTCACACAGTCAAAAAGGAAGAGAAGGATTTAGAGAAAGGTAAGAACAATTGGTCTTTATCCTGTGATTGTATGTGGTGTCTGGGATGTCTACATTTATATCAACGGTAATGTTCTGCCGAAATGGGTTGAAGAGCGTTACGTTCATGTCAGCTATTTTGTTAGTTTACGCAACGGTAATCACGGTAACTAGCCACTAACGGTATCGACATTAACATGACACTAACGTTAACGTTTGTCAATAAACGCGACAGCAACACGGACAACTGTCACATCATTAAAAAGAAAATGAGTGGGTGTGTAACTAGGAATCATTTTTGTTAGCCGTGATTAGCTTGGTAAGTGGACTGAGTGCTGAGCCTCAAGTTCGTGTGCAATCCATGGTACAATGGATTGACATTAGCGTCTCAAATTGGCCGAGCAGAGTAACGATAGATCAACGTTAGCCTGCGGGTACAATCACTAACGTAACATGTTCACCATTCAGAGCCGCGTTCAGACACTTGAAACGCTGGTGAAATCAGAGAGACACCGCTCTGCAGATGTGACCCGACATGCAGACGTCGGTCCCAGAAGCTCTCCATCCTCAGCAGCAGCCGCAGTCAGACTGTGCAGCAAAGACTGTAGCTAATACAGTGCGGCAGAGGCCAGGTTACTTCCCCCATCAGTCCGACACATCAACGTGACTACGAGAAACTCAAAATAAACACGACCCCTGGAAATGTCACGGTACTAGAGTTAAGGTCACGTTGGTATAGCTGTCATTATTTGAATGACCTATTATCATGAACAGTCGTGTTTTGCACTTATCTAAGAAAGTACTTGAGCGTTGAGAGATCTCTTCGTTGACACGAGGCCCGTCAAGATCATACTCTCATTTTCGTTTGAGCACTTAAAACAGGAAGAACACAGATGTGTTACATTCACTTATTCCACTTTATAGAGACAGGAAGTACGAAGCAAGTTATTTTCAGGTTGGCTGCATTTTCAATCGCTGGGAAGCCGCCTCTTAGTCATTCTTAGCGAAGCATGCAGAACCACAGGAAGTCAGGGGTCATCCAAATAGGAGGGCTTAACTCGAGTGGCTTTTTCATCCACCATTGTACAACCAAACATAAGTGAGCCAAAAAAAGACTGCAAGGTTCTGCTTCCATTACAATGCAGAGGAGAGCACTGTTTACTGTTAAAATCCCATCCCATCAACATCCAAACCATCCCAATTAGGAGCATATGACTGTTACCTGTGGGTACACTGTCAAACAGTTAAGGCGAGTTGTTTGCCCTATGACAGTCCTGAACAATTTAGATTGGGCCATATCTGTCATGTTGAGGCAACATCACTACATTGTGTGCCTGAGCTAATATGTTTCATTCCTGTGGTTCAAAATTGTGAACTAATCTTTGCCACTTTGTGGAAAACAAACAGTTCTTAAATAGTGTGTTGATGGCAGCTGTATGGGACAGTCTCATTAATGCTATGCTTTTGAGTTGGATATTTCTGGAACGTTAACATTTTTGCGCTGTTGCACATAACATGTTAGAATTATTCTGCTTGAGCAGCTGTACAGTAAAGAGCTTGAGGCTTGACTCCCTATTTCTGGATGGGGCAGAGGAGGGAGTTGGGAGGGGGAGGGGGAGGGGGAGGGGGAGACTGAAGTCACTGTGACTGAGTCATTGGTTTAGCTAATGATGCAATTAGAGTGCTGCACTTTGCATCTCCTGATTAGGACCCCTACTTGCATTGGCATGCAGACAATGAAAAATTAAGTTGCTTGCCTGAGTTGTTTTGGCAGATACCTTTCAAACGGTAATAGACAATGCAAGCAATTGGGATTTCATCAACATTTTTTTTGTATCATCAGCAATGAATGGATAGATTTGTTGATTTGGACTTCAACCAATGTAGACTCTGATTTATGGCTCTTTGTGATATGTGGAACCACTATAAAGCAGTAATTCCTATACTTCACTTTGTAATTAGACAGACCTAGTATGTCAGATTGGGTTTGAAATATCACATCAACATGAAACTCTGTTCCAAAGATATTTTAAAAAGTAACTTTGTTAATGTTGTTGCACTATTTTGGTATTGCTGCCTCAGGTATTTGAGGACACGATGTTAGATTGTATGCTTTGAACTGATCAGTTCAAAGCATAGAATGTTAGTCGACCAAGACGGCATCGACCAATTAGTCGACTAAACGACTAAAGTTGACAGCCCTACTTGCTACGCACCTCCCGATTCAGAATTACGCTGCTCTTATAATACCATCTGTCACGTATGTTCTGCATAGAACGAGGAGAGGAAGCTAGCCGAGCATAGATTGCTACCGTGCTCGCACAGTGTGCAAGTGAAAACATTTGTAGCGCATAGTTTAATGATCGTGGGAAATTTTTGTAGCGGCAGTCGTGATTCAGCAGTGGCGCACCGCCGCTCCTGAATGCATATAGGGGAAACACTGTCTTTGGTTGTTGTTTATGTTTATTTCATGTTACTTGTGTTTGTTTGACGTAGATTTGAAGGGGATTGGCGTTAGGGGATAGGAGTTGGGAGGAAAGTGTGTGTGTGTGTGTGGAGGGCGTGGAAGGCTTTTAGCATTTGGCTACCGTAATGTGATGACATTAACCAGGTTTAGTAACCAAACCAACAAAACGAAAAAAAACATAGACAAAAAGGAGGCTGAAGCAGAACATAGAAGAGAAATTTTTGCGAAAAATGGAGAATTACGGATTTGAGAGATGCTGGCTACAGTACAATGCTGAGCTGTGTCTCGGCAGTATAACAAAAACAACTCATTTGTCATTGCAGTGATGAGATTTAAGATGAATGATTAATAAGCATCTTGTAAGTTTACATAACAATTTACTGTTAAGTACATTTAATAGCAATAAAATATTTGTGGTTCAAATTTCAATCTGGCTTCTTCGTTAAGTTTGTATTTGATATAATATCTTATGATGTCATAGGGCTGGACGATATGGCCAAAAATGTTACAATCAAAAGTTTCATATCTTTCGATATTGATATTTATCACGATAAGTATCAAATTGTTATTTCCTTCGAGTTTAAAGGCTGATTTTTGCTCCTAAGAGAAATTTGAAGAAACCTGGGCCCGTATTCACAAAGAATCTAAGAGTCCTCTCAGAAAACTCTTATCTTAGCTTAAAAACTTTTACGTAGGA
>JAPMOB010222106.1:0-11510 GCA_029875015.1 Lepomis gibbosus | reverse complement strand
ACATCTTGGAATTGATTAGAATGTGCATTATGTTATCTTATTTTACTATGTGTATTTATTTATTATACTATGTGTATTTACGTTTGTAAATTTGTGTGCTCCTATGCTGTGAAATCAATTGCCCCACAGAGGGGACAAATAAATAAAGGTATTGAACTTGAACTTGAACTTGAACTTGCCACTACCAAGAAAGAGCATCAATTTCCTAGAGTTTACACAGCTGACGCCATGTGGGTAAAATTTTTACACATGATACTTTCCTGTTCCCATGAACGCAGCATGAAGCTGCACTACAAGTAGTCTTGTCCAGTTGCAGTGAACTAAACATCAGGTTTTAATGTTGCAGACTATAGTTTTATTGCATGTAGTTTAATTTTAAACTGGTATTGTTGTGAATCTTTGGTGTAAACTTGCCTTAGAATTTCCAACTAACAAACACCCCCCAAAAGCAGTTCAGTGCCCCACTTTCCAAAATATTGCTTCCAGCGCCCCCCATCGTCCTCGGAACGCACCCGTTGAGAAACACTAGGTTAAAGGATAACAGAAGAGGAAATAAACAGAAAGCCTAAAACTGAGCTAAAGTGTTGGACATGAGTTACATAATCTCAATTTCAACGAAACATATAGCCTAAAAAATCCAAAGACACCATAATCATATTCTGAGTTATTCAATAACAAATTCACAATCAGAGTCAATAAATCTAAAACCATATTATTGGGACTAAGGCGCAAGGAAAAGACGCAAGTGAGGCAAACGTGGGTGCAATTAAGAGACTTGAAAAGCACCCTCTATTCAACTTGAAGAAAAAGGAGTCCTGGAAGTGATGGTGTGGCCCCCACAGAGCTCTGATCTCAACATCATTGAGTCTGTCTGCGAATACATGAAGAGAGAAGCAGCTGAGACTGCCTAAATCCTCTGAAGAACTATGGGGAGTTCTCCAAGATGTTTGGGCCAACCTACCTGCTGTGTTCCTTCAAAAACTTTGTACAAGTCTACTTAAAAGAACTGATTCTGTTTTGAAGGCAAAGGGTGGTCACACAAAATATTGATTTGATTTAGATTTCTCTTGCATTTTGTTAATTTATAAACATAATATACTATATTTTTGAAAGCATTCTTCACACATTTTGCAGAGTTCTATTTATAGAGATTCAAGACAATAACTTCAGACCCCCCTCCAATCTAATGATGATGATGTTTCATGCTTTCCATAAAAACACACATTAATTGCTGCATTATAATTTCCTTGGTAGAGACCAGGTAATTTAATTCAAACTACCATTTCCAATGTCAACAAAGAAGCTTTTAGTGTCTTTTCATGAGATTTATCTGTAAATAAAAACAGCCAAATACATTTTTCACTGACATATGCAGAAGTTGTATGTTTTTGTTTTTTTAAGCCCTGAGTAGCTTCAGCAGGCTTCATCTTCACCAAGGACCAGGGTAATATGAGGCAAAGAAGGTTCATAAATCACTCGCTACTGAAGGCTTTCAGTAAAAACTGAAGGAGACTCAGGTGAGATTTTCAACATTTAAATCGTAGAGACAGTAAGAGAACACAGTCATGTCATCTTTTAGCGAATATATCAAACTGATAAAAGTAAGGAACAAATATAGGACTCAAAAACTGAGGGGGGACATCTAGGTGAGGTGTAAACAAATACTCAGGTTGGTGTGAAATTTTGCTCTCAAGGTGTGTTATTACCCAGGCTGGAACAATCTTCAGATTTATTATTATAACCCTGGATGTTCAGAAATGTTCAGCACCCAAGACACTGCATGGAAGTTGTAATAAATATTTTTGCGACCAGACAAACAATCTAAATAGTAACCTTCACAGACGCTGCTAAGTGTTTTGTTTTTTTTTACCTCCTTTTGTGTTATACTTTACTTTACATTAGAAATGTGGTTTAGGGGGAGCTGCAAACTGAAACTACCTATTGATGACTGAACGTCCGTCTGGCCAGCGTATGGCTGTAGGTCTGTTTTAGTTTTGGAAGGGGCTGTGTGCAAACTTAACATAGACCTGAACACACTACTTAGGGCTAGAACAGCTGTTTTTTAGGAAAATAATCTCGTAATCTATATGATTTGCATGGAACAATTTCTTTGTATTACATTCTAGATATTAAGAACGGTGCTTCATGTAGTGGAGATGCATTACCACGTCACTGTTAATCAAAGTCATAATAATTTTATTGGTAGTATCAATAGTGAGGAAATTCATAGTATTTATACAATTGTTGTGGATGGCCAATTTCATTTTGTTTAATTAGCTTGGTTTGAAAGAAAGAGCATACACAGAGTTTCAGGGTATATTTATTCATTTATTTGGTTGAGAAACCCTCACCCTCGACATTATTTTCCCGCAAAAAAACATTTAACATATTTTATTTGCCTAATGGAAAAAAACCCCACAAATGTGTTCTATAGAGTAAAAATTTATTTAGAGGGAAGTCCTAATGGCATGTGGTTATTTGTTTTTCAGTACAGGATACCACTTAGTCTGCGGTTGATACACAGAATAAAATGCATCTTTGATTTTGCTGACAAAATATTACAAAAACCTACGAGAGTGAGGTAAAACAAGATCAGTTTATTTAAACTTGATGAATGAAGGGCCGCTCTGAGAATGTGATGCTCTTTCTACATCCTGTTCAGCCGTCAGACGAGTCTCTGCTGCCAGTTTGTTAAATGTTACCGTTTCTACAGCGTCAAAACCAGGATACAGTGAGTGATGTTGCTCACACACTTTAAATGTCAGAATAGAATTTAGTCCTTTTGCAGGGACATTCAGAGAGTCTGAGCAGAGTGGACACTTTCACAGCACTTTCAGAAATGTACCTCACTTCCACATTTTTTTTTAACGTTGACTTTATGTTTGAAAAAAGACCCTCAATCACTTTGTTGTGACTTTTGTAAAAGTCACAACAGAAATCTGACAAAGATGACTTTGTGACATTTACTTCAAACTTCCAGCAAGTCTGAGTTGAATGTCATCACATTAACAGAAAGGCTACAGCAGCACAAGGTTAAATACACACAGATTAGGATTAAATGGGTTTCTTGTTCCACCTTTTCAAGAGCACTGTATTTAATTTGTCACTTAATTGTGAGTTCTTCTGCACAAGCACAAGTCTGTTAAATAGAGAAAATGAAATGAAAGCGAATGAGAGCATTTTAAATTCTACAGGAGACCAGTGGTGTCCAGACCAGAAATATTATTTGGAGTTATTTTAATACCTATTAGTGTTTTGTTGTATACAGTCAATCAGATCACACTGAAGACCTTCAAGAAACTTCAGGATGACACGTGCCTCCTCAGTTTGTGTAAGCAAGGCAGCTCTGCACTGAACAAAACCAGGACTTGTCTGAGAGTGCAAAAATACTTAAATATCCTCAAAAACTACAACGCATTCCTGTAAAATAGAGCAGTGTGTATGTGTGTGCATAAAAATCCATTCCCACATCTTTAGCTCTGAGCTCAGTTTCCCCTGTGCTGGACCCCTCTCTGCTTTTACCGATTGTATAGCTGCATATGGACGAGAAGAAAACAGTATTAAATATGACTAATAACTATGACGCCTCATCTTGCTCCTGCTGCTCCTCTTGCTTTTTCCTTGCTTTGCCTTCTCTCCTTCCTCATCAACATCATCATCATGTAGTTTATAACGGCTATGTAAATATATAGTCTAATGTGTGTACATAAATGCCTCACCTGCTACAGCAACTTTTCTGCTAAGTTGTTGGTTAATTCGGCTCATTTAGCTGCCTCTTGTGCAACATTTTTTCTTCTTAATTCTTATTTTTTCAGCCCCACAGATTTCTTTTTCCTCTCCGTCATTTACCATCTCACTTGTGCTCTTGTATCACACAACCCCAGCGCTGAGATCAGCCCCGACAGAACGTTTGGAGAACTTGCCCCAGAAAGTAAACTCCTTTGATCCGCGCCGTTGAGCCAATCAGATTTCAGCAAAAACGAGGATCAGTTCAACTTGAGAGTGGCCGCTCATACCCCCCCTCCCTCCACATTGAAAGCATTAGTTTGGCGCAGTCGTGGATCATAAAGTAAAACATTACAAGCTGAAATATAAAAATCCTCCTGACACCCGGCCGGTTCGGCCTGAAATGGAGCGGCCGCTCGGGAACATTCCCAAAGGCCTTAATGGCCAGTCTGCCCCTGCAGGAGACATTCATCCATGAACATGAACATGAACATCCACCAAACCATGTCTGAGGAAAAATAACTCTCTAAATTTCTTAGATTTTTGTGCTCCCTCTGCATATTTGGGCCCGTTTCACATAAAACTAGGCACTGCTCACATGTAGAGTGGAAAAGAGTGGAAGCGTCGTGTTTAATGATCTCCTTTAGGAAATTTGGTCAAAGTGGGGCCAAGATGTAGAATTCTTGTGGCTCTATCAATAACAAAAGCCTGAGTAGTGACAGCAGACAGCCGAACCGGCACGCATGCGCAGCCTCACATTGCCTCATAGCGACTGATCGACGGGGAAGATGCTATGGGTGTAATAATTGGCGTCGGGTTACATGTGACTTTGCTAGTTGTAGAAGTTGTCATATTTTAGAAAGGCCTTTCATTTTGAGTTCAGCTCTGATTTAAATTTATGAAATCTTTACCATCAGTGTATGAACTATGCCATGGCTTTAGGGAGGGGCAGCTTTTTGAGGGTGGAGAGGCATTAAGAGAGGCTGTTTCCATGCAATCTATTGCAGGCCTTGCAGTCAATATCATTAACGGCCAAAACCCCCCTTTCACACTCTGAGGTAGGAAAAAGTTTTTCAACTGGTGTTTTATCTTAAATTAATTATGACGATTCAGGGCGCAGACTGAGTGAGACTAAGAGATTTTGTCTCTGAGTTAAAGTGAGTGAGCTTTATGATGTTGCACCACCACGTTTCGATGGTGATGACAAGAATAGCATGCATGCTGCTGTCTTTATTCATTAAAGTAAGTTAATCATGAATTACCTTCATGAATCAATCATACATCAACAATAGCCTTATTTTATGCATGATCCCTAATGATGAAGATACAGAAAAATAGAGATACTGCTAAACATTTAATATTTCACAAATCACGTTTACAGGCGAGCTCATGGCTTATTGAGAGAAGCTGAGCTCGCCATGGCGTTTTTTTCTTCATGTTCCAGCCTGGATCTACACAGTCATGATTTAATAAAGGCAGGACCTTTTTAAAAAAAAACATCGAACACAATGAGCAACAAAACAAACAGACTTCATAGCGTGGAATTGGCTGCTTTCGTTTGTTCTATCCATACAGTAAATGCAGAATATTTTTCAAACTTAAAAAACAACTTTTAAAAGAACGTCAGAGGTGCACATGAAGACAGAAGTAAAAAGAACAACATACCAACACACAGCAGTGATGAAGCCCCTGTTTGTGGACTCCACAGGCCTGTCGGCTCATTTCGTTGACTTGCATGCCCATGCAGGGTGGTCTAAATTGTCACTGAGTCATCCAATCAATGTGACTGTTTAAAGACTGTCTGACATTTTATTTAAAGCGTGTTTCTCTACAAACAACTCAGGCAGACAGCTGAGGCTCAGACTTAGTCAGCTCAACAGGTAGGCCTGAAAGGTGTGCATTTCTGTGGAATAATGTGCAGCTCTTATAATAACTCATTTCTCTTTTTACAATAAATACTGAACAGTGCAGTTTTTACTGTTCCGGTTCACTCTTGTAAGCCGCTGTACAACAACGTGCTGAGCATCAAACAGCAGACAGATGCGGTTTGGATTAAATTAGCCTTTATTGTCTCCCTTTGTGACATTGGCACGCGCACACACACACACACACACACACACACACACACACACACACACACACACACACACACTCTTCATCTCTGACTGTTCAGCAGTAATCAGCTCATACTCTGTGTGAACAATGTGCTTTGGGCAACAGGTGATATTAGGCTGCCTCACTGTCGCCTCAAATATCTAGAAGATGGAGGCAGCATGCCAATTATTTTTTCTGCCCTTCTGATCAGGTTTTGGAGCTGTCATCTGAGTTTGGGTAACCATACCATGTTCATATGCCATAATGAATAATAGATTCAATGGCTGCCCTGTAGAACAATAACATCCTGCTTTTCTCCAAGCCTTTACTGAAAAGGCAGACGCTGACTAATCATTTTGTGCATTGTTGAAATGAGTTTGTGTGTAAGCTTTATCTGCAATATCGAAGTATCAAGTCATTGCCAGCAGCATGTGTAGGCTACATGTGTTGTGTTTGCTTAAAGTTTATGTGCATGTGTATCTGTTTTCTTGAGGTTTTGTCTCCTGTGGTTCATTTGTCTGTAAATTGTCAAAGCAGAGACTAAAATCTCTACTTTGAGGTCAGTGATAAAAGCGTTTGTGTTCTTGTCTCAGGACAGACCAAGCCAAGCCTTTAACACTTTTTCTGAATGGGCATCATTTTCTAAAATATGATGTGAGATTTTATTGGAGGAACAGATACATACATGGCTTTTAGAAATACCAGTTTAGAGAGGAAAGAAAAGTGCAAGCATTAATGAAAAACAGGAAAGGAAATAGTGATTAGCAATGAAATACAAGCATGTAACGCATACAAATAAATACTCTATAATATTCACATGCATGATGCAACTCATCAGGCACAAAACTGGTGGTGCATCTGCAGTAAATAGGCTTCTGTTAGTACCATGATCTTACAAGCCCGTGTTCACCAAAACTTATTTTTCTGACGGCGGCGTCTTTTTTCAATTCATTTTAATGGGAGCGCCGCGGTTTTACAAGCTGATTAAAAAGCCAGCAGCTTTTAGGTGCGCTCCTCACTCATTCATTTCTTACTCAGCTGTCCAATCACAGAAGAAAAGGGGCAGGACAAATACCACACAGTAGCAACGGTTACTATCCTGGAACCGGGCTTTGTCCAACCTTAGCTGTTAAACTAAACGGTGGTATGTGCCGAGATGTTTCCTCGCCCACAAAATCACATGAACCCACATGTGTTGACATTTTTACATCAAGTAAAGTTAGCTAGAACTACTTGCAACAAATGTATGATAGCTACCAAAGCAGTTGGAAAAAGCTCTCAGCCTCAAAAACACCCGCTCCCTGCAGGGTGTTTTCAGAAGAGCAGCTTACATTTCCAGCTGGCAGAAAACGCTTTGGTGGACATGGGCCCTTATCAGTCCTGTAAGACTGAGTGAAACAAGCTAGAATTTGAAGCAGCTTAACCAGAGGAGAAATAGTAATAACATGAAAAACACTGATACACAGTGAGAGTGCTACAGCGTTGGAACAACGCTGCTCGCTATGCAGCAGTCCTCATGCAGTGTACTGAATCTGTCTCTTGACCTTTGAATGTCACACCGTCTCTGACTGTGAACTGGCTGCTAATAGAGACCGACAAAATGAAACACTGCATGAATGAAAGCTTCGTCTTTATATATTCAAAGATTTTTCACATGTAAATTGGGATGTGTCACGACTGGTGTATGCAGGGTGACGTGAACACAGGGAATAGGACTTCTGAAGCAGAGTCGGTGCAGTTCACTGATTTATTACACAAAGGGACTTTCTTCCATCTCAATTATATGTTTTTTTACCAATCTCTTTAATAAGGGTAAGAAAAGACACAGAAAATAAAATAAAATAATTAAATAAATATAAATTTAAGTAAATAGATAAATAAAAGAGGGGGAGGGGAACTAAACTCGGTTGTTTGTTTCTTCGGTGATAGCCATAAAGTGAAGTCATAAAGCCATAAAGAATATTCTAAAAAGGGTTGCCATGTTTTGTAACATGCCTTTAGGGAGCCTCTTAGGGAGAATCTGATCTTCTCAAGCTTGATGCACTGCAGTATCTTGTGAATCCATCTGTTGTGGGTGGGGAAGAGTTTGTCCATTTAAGGAGTATAAGTGTCCTCGCCAGCAAGGAGGTGAATGCGATAATTCGCTGTGCAGCTCTGGAAATGGTGGGGTTCGAATGAAGTCGAAAGAGGGCGGTAAGGGGATCTGGGTCCAGGTCTACTCCTTGATAAGAGTATCAAATATTATGGACCAGAACGTGCTTAATTGTGGACATGACCAGAACATGTGCATGTAGTCTGCTGGTGACAATCTACATCTGTTACACGGATCACTCCTGTCTGGGAAAATTTTAGCTAGTTTTGCATTGGTGAAATGTGCCCTATGTAAAATCTTACATTGTAGAAGATTGTGCCTGGCGCATATCGAGGAAGTATGTACGAGGTTCTGTATGTGACTTCATTGCTCGTCCTGAGGTCCTGGTCCCAGACAGGCCTCAGAGTCCAAGCATCCTGGATGTATAATAAAAATATAATTATATATAACCAAGGTAAGCACTGTTCCGTTAGTGTCAAGTGTCAGGAAAAAGTCTGGAGGGCGGTTGCGGAAATTGATTTTGTACGAAGTGTCAAATTTGAAAAAAATGGAATAGATGGTTATTTGGCAAGCCAAGTTTTACTGACAGGTCCGTAAATGAGGTCAAAATACCGTTCAATACCGTGTAAAAATCATTAATAGACTGGAGGCCCCTATGTGACCAAGTCTGAAAAACTGGATCTGACCAGGAGAATAAGAATAAATGATTACGAAAGACAGGTGCTAGACCAGATGGGGTGTGTAGACTAAAAATTTGTTGTCAGTTCAGGAAATAGTTTGAAGTGCTGGTCACAATTGGATTGTGTGCAACCGCCTTGACTGAGAGCGGTAACTGTGAGCAGATTAGCGACCAAAGTGAAATGCGAGAAGAGCTCGTTTCCATCAAAGCTCAATGAGGTTTTTCACCTGGTGCCAATTTAGTGTTCCAGTAAAGAAGTTTGTTGTTATTGCAGGCCCAGTAGTACCAGCGAAGATTTGGCAGTGCCAGGCCACCTTTAGACCTGGGGAGTTGATGGACTGGTCTTTTAATATGTCTGTTGGCCCATAGAAATGAGTTTGTCATTCTCAAGTGTGGAGAAGAAAGATTTTGATGCACATTTTTATCAAGTTAACACGTCCCATTAGAGAGAGCGGAATGGAGGACCATCTGTCCAGGTCCGACTTACAGCGGTCTAGTAATGGGCAAAAATGTCTAACAAAAAGCTCAATGGTCGATTTGGATGAGATATCTGAAACCGTCCAACACCTTCTTAAAGGGGAAGACATTGAGGGAGCTCCTCAGCAGGTGAATTAATGGGGAGGTATTGGCTTTTCCCAAGGTTGAGCTTGTAGCCGGAAAGTATTTTAAACTGATCCAGTCAATTATATTTTAAACTGAAAAACATTGTGTATAAGTCTCACCATTGACTACCGACGTTACCATTCTGAAATAAAGACCCATGGGGTGCAAGGAAGGGACTTCAGAGGCTTCTGTCCTCTAACAGTCTTATGTTAGATAAGACTCACCTTCTTGACATTTAGCAATCAATAAATAGAAGAATGACTATCATGTGGCCTTTAATAATGAACATAAAGAGAGCCAGGTTCAGGTGTGACGAAGTTTCGGAGATTGATGAAAACATACATAGCATGGTTTAATGATACAAGGAGACACAGTGCTATCGTGTGAACACATGCCGACACTAAATCTGAAAGCTATTTCCTGTCTGGTGATATAAATGCTTCCTAGACCTACAGAGATTCACTAAGTGTCCAGAAAAGGTTATTGTTCATCCCTCTATCCATGTGTAAAGATTCTAATGACCTTAACATAACCTGGGAAAACCTGTGCTTAGTACCACTAAATTCCTTCACAACAGTCACAATATATTCATAATGTTGTTCCTTACTCTTTCTTGTAAATGCAACATTAAACCTGTAGCCAGGGGCAAACCTCACTGAGCAAAATGTCTCCTCCATCTACTCTGGGAGTCTGTAGCTTACAGCTCCCAGGTGTTAAACTGTGATTGTTCAACATTAACAAGGCAGAAAGAGAGTCTACACACTCTGTCAACATTTGTACAAAAACAAAGATAAAAAAAATTATAACATAAGAAGAACATTACCTAGAATCCCCCTATTTTATAGAATTTTTATGATTGACAATTGACGTTTTGTTCTGTTGAATTTGGACTTTGGAGAGATGATTACCTCATTCCCATCTCTCTTTCAGCTGATTGTGTGCTGGGGCTGAGAAGATGGTTTCATATTGGCTGTAAAGGACCCGGGCTTTTCATGAGGTCACTGCGCTGCTAAGGTGGTAAACACATCCATCAAACTGTAGCAGAACACACTGAGCCCCGACCTATCAGCAGAGGAGAACATCAACACCATGCAGTCGCTCACGTTCTCACAGCTCTGACTGATAACAACACAAACACTTGATGTCTCAGTATGCATCTCTTTGTTATGGAGTCTTTGTTTTTGATGTTGTTGTATGAAAATGGAGAGTTCAAACAGAAGCCAAGAAGAAGAGTGACACATGGTGAAGGGTGTTTTGGCCTCTGCTGTGACACACAGGTACATGACTGATGGATTTCAGGGTCAATAAAGATTAAAGTGTTGTGATATGATGTCACTCTTTTCTATTAACAGTGTGTCTCTACAGACATTCATGGTCCCCGGAGGATAAAGCCTACTGACTATTTCTCTCACGCCACCATGAGATTGACATAAAAGGCTTTTAGTGTAATGTCTTGACATTTATTGGATGGCTTACTATGAAACATGGTTCGGATCTTCATGTTCCCCAGAGGAAGGCTTCTACGGACTTTGGTGATTCTCTGACCTTTCCTCTAGTACAGTGTTTCTCAACGGGGGCGTTCCGAGGACGATGGGGGGCGCTGGAAGCAATATTTTAGAAAGGTGAGCTGAGCTGCTTTTGGGGGGCGTTTGTTGGATGGAAAGTCAAAGGTGAGTTTACACTTAAGATTCACAACGATACGAGTTTAAAGTTTTAACTTCTTGCAAAAAATTGTGGTCTGCAACATTAAAACCTGCCAGTTTAGTCCACTGCGACTGGACGAGACTGTACATTTTTTCTCCGTCAGCTACTTGTGGTGCAGCTTCGTGCTGCCTTCATGGGAACGGGAAGTCAGAGTATCATCTCTAAAATTTTATCCACATTGCGTTTACTGTGTAAACTCTAGAAAACTGACGCTCTCTTTCTAGGTGGGAAAGTGTTTATTTTTCTGAGGAAAACACCGTGAACGTCTTGATATCACAGTGGTTACACATTTACAAGAGGGGTATTCCCCTGTCGGACTCACCCTGAAAGCAACTTCGCTGACACCAGCGAGTGAAGTGGACCCTCCTCGCGCTGTGAGTTGCAGACAGTGTAGCTGTCATCAGCTGGTTATACAGTTTAAGTTCAGTTCATTATGTCAATTTAATGTAAGAATAATATAAAAAACTAGGGGTGGGCATAGATTAATTTTTTTAATCTAGATTAGTCTAGATTAATTTTGAAATTAATCTAGATTAATCAAGATTAAAATGGCTCATTTGAATTCTGCCGAAGGCATTTAAAATATGTGTGCGAACGGGTTTCAAGCCAGGT
>JAPMOB010222105.1:0-10630 GCA_029875015.1 Lepomis gibbosus | reverse complement strand
AGGAAAAAAGTCTCAGCTGTGTTGGGGGCCCTGTCAAGATTCTTTTCATGGGGCCCAAAATCCTTAGCAGCGCCCCAGCATGCACGCAAAACTCTGCACAAGACCGGTCGCGACAAAAACAACTGCATGCACGTCACGGTTCCTTGTGGGTCTATTTCAAGTAGCCGGCTGTTTAAAATTGATATAATATTCTTTGTGTGGTTCATCAACGGCGATAAATTGTCTGAAAATCCCGCAAGGTGCAGACAACTCTGCACAACACCAGTGAAGCTGGGGCTCAGTCTCTTCAGCAAGTGTTCCTTTTCTGCCACTACAAACTCTACCCCTACACATGCGCAGTGACGACTCAGGGTTAGGATTACACTTTTGGATTTATTCACGCACTTTAAAAAGATATGTTGAAAGTATTTTTCTTTTTATGTTTATTTACAGCTTTAAATGATGAAATATATATTGTAATAGGCTGTATATTAAGTTACTGGGAGAAAACTGGTAGTTCTGTGTAAAATCAGGCGTTGAGCACCCCCGTATCGCCAAAATGGCATTATTCTTGTTTCGCTGTGAAGCTTCGACTGCGATATTGACAGTTTAATCAGGCTCCGCCCATCGCAACATCAAATCTTCGATTATTCGGGGTCAGCCCTATCTGCAAGTTGACTTTTGCAGCATGCAAGCTACGAAATCAGTTTGTAAACTCATGGCATGCTTTTAGATAATGGAAACTTGACAGTAATTAGTATTCAGTGGGCTGGCATGGACCTTTCAGGTTGTTCTGAAACTTTTACTCATGCTCAAATGTTTTGCTTAAATCAAACTTTTAGTAAGATTTAAATCTCACCTGCAGTTACATTTGAGAATTGAATCCATGTGGTGAGTGCAGGTTTTGCCCATCTGCCGTCCCAAACTGCAAAGCATACTCCTACTTTAACTCTTACCTACTCTCATGTTTACAACACAATTTTAATCTTGAAGTAGAGTACCTATTGTTTACAGTAGTTTCTGCTTAACTTTTCCTGGAAAAAATATGTGAGTTTTGAGAAATATAATCTGAATTTTGACACAAGAGTGTCAGAGTGCCTCCAGCATTGTTGGACTTGGCTGAGTAAAAGCCCCTGTTTGTGGGGGCTGGGGGCCCAGAGTACTTGTGATGGAGCTAATGGCTTTATTTGATTAAGAGGATTGGGAGCGGCAGTCGTCGGATTGAAGGATTTGCTCAATGCTCAGTGCAGTTGTCTTTGGGTTGGAGCCACAACAGACTGAATTCACTAAACATGCTGAGAGCTGGGTAGCCACAACCCCTCCAGTCTGTCTCTGTCTGTTTGATCTGCATGGTAAAGAGGTTTACCCAGAGCTTCACTCCAATCCACAGCAGTCCCACACCATATAAGTGAGGGCTGGGAAACGCTGATTGTTAGATCAGCTATGTAAATCGTAGAGCCACGGCTCTATTGGTTATGGCAGCATTATCCATGTTTGGGGGTTGCTCCCTAGAGGCAGCTCAAACTTCTATTGTAAATGGATTAGCTGAAATCCTGCTGTACAGTATGATGATATTTGACATGGCTTCACTCTCACCTCCAACTTAAATTGGCTTAGGATAACATATCTTACACAGCAGACTGGGGTAATAACATTTTTTTGTTTGTTGCATTTGAGTTATAAACAAAGCCTGGCAGTCTGTTGGGGGGTCATTGATATCCTAATGGTTGTTTTACAGAACAAATTTATTTCTCCTGTTGTAATTTATAAACAGAAGATTGTGTCTGGCTGTGGCTTTAAGCTGTCATTAAATGTGACTATTATATCCTCATAAATGCTTTAATGTGCAGCTGAATGATTGAAGATGTGATTATTTACTTGTAATCAGAGGGTTGTTTGAGGAGGGACCAGGGGATTGATTCAGCTCGAGCCCTCTGACTTGCATTCACTCACCTTGTGGTGTCATAATTATTGTCTCCCTCTCTAAGGGAAATACCTTAGTGGGATATTTTCTACCTGATTATAACACAGGTAAGAGTTGTTTCAGTCCTTAATAGTGTATGTCTGTTGTGTGTTTTTTTAAATTTGTAATTTACTTCCTTTTCTCTCTCTTTGTTTACATTAGTTTGTGTATTTCTATTTGTGATGAAAATGTTTTGAATTTTGGCACCACAGTTTAAGTTTGGAAGTTTGAATGTTGCAAACAGCAATATGTTGCCTTTTGAGGTCAAAGTTAGCTGCTGGCTTCACCTGAACACAGTTTTGTTGCCTTTACTTGTTATATATTATTATATATTTTAGCAAAATTGCACAATAAGAGTAAGATGACTTGATTCCAGAAGTATATGTACAGTGTTTGTGTTTTGCAATGATTTATGACACAGAATAATTACTGTGATTTTTGATGAAAAATGATTTAAGTGGGTGCTAGAACTCAGTGACGCTGCAGCATATTGCCTGTCTGCTGCAGCATGTATGATACAGGCCTGATTTCTACTCCTGACAAGAAAATGTGGCCAATGTGCCATCTGCCTAATCACAGAGAAAGCAGAAATGTGCCTGCATATGCATAATATGCTCACATGTAGAAACACAAACATAGGCACACACTAATGATGGTTTGTGACTTGCTAGCCTGCCCACCAAGGCCTGTTTGTTTATTTACACCATTAAGGATATAGTACTGCACATGTGCTGACTAGATTTAAGAGATCAGTCCAATTGGAGCATCGCTCTGCATACTGGATGTTATCGCTGCTCTTTCTCACTCTAACTTGGGAAATATTCTAATCCACGAAGAAGTCTGGAAAAAGGCAGTGATTGCTATTGATTGGTCTTGTCCACACTCTGGCAACCCAAAGGCTCCAACAGAGATTACAGGTGGCCTGCTGGCTCTGCCTCAACAGTGACATGGACACAATGAGGCTTCAGTTTTATTAATGGACTTGAAATGACTGTTTGCACGGATGGTCATCAACATGGAAGGATTGATTATGTATCATGATATATATACAGACCCCAAACCCTACCACTTCTGAGACCAGATCTAAACAATGTGTCAACATTTTCTACTATTAAAATATAAAAATAAAAATAGACTGTGAAAGACAGCTGCTTTACTTCCCCGCTTCTGATATTTACTGTATGCAGCATATATATCTAAGCTCATTTACTAGTGTCTAGTGAAACACAACTAACAGTAGCTCTAACGTCTCACTAATTGCCATTGATAAAAAGCACTGACTATATTTTCTGGGTTGTGTTTTTTTCCCCCTGATCGTTGTGTTACCACCCGATGCTGCTCCATTCAGCATACTGTGATTTTTCACTCTTGTGCTAATAGACTTATTATCCTCATCATCTCTTTGTTATGCTGTCATTGATATCATTAGAGTGCCAGCAGATCTAGTGTAGCCTCTCTCCAGAGACATTAACAGTGTTGTTGTTTTGCTGACAGCTTGTTAATTGTAACCTTAAAAAAATGTCTTCATTGTTGAAACACACTTATCCCACTCATGATAAAACTCACAATAAAGAAATTGCTAGATGTGCTCATGTTGAGAATTGTTGCATCAGCTAAGGACAAACAACATAATTCCCTGTTTGCTAGATGAGTTACACAGAGACCTTCTTCCCAAATGGACAGTTGTTACCACAGAAGCTGCTCTGTGTATCTGTTTCATTGGTGGGTGAAATCCCAGCATGAGCCTAATGTTGAACCAAAGTGCACCTACATAGTGCATATCTTTTTTTCACTGAATATGTTTTCAGCTTCACATGAACCTTTTCCCCTCAATATACCAAAATGATCTCCCACTCTGCAGGAAGCTATTTTATTATTTATTTTTTTACAGCCTCTCAAGTGCCTCGTCTGCGCACTTCCTTCCTCCTCCATGTTTCAAATTAAGGGCTCCATCACCACAGTGCGTCCTTGGAAATGTTTATGGGCAAGCACATTCGGCATAAGTCAGTGCAGTTAGTAAGACGCTTGAGTTGAGTGAAATATTTTCACATATGCAGAGTTAAAGCTTATTTCCATAGAAATGGTCTCAGGAGGTTATCATGGAGAATTCTCCTGCTGTTAAGAACCCTCATGGGTCACTCTACCCACATTAATGGCAGCATTAGCTCCTGTTGTGCCCTGTATCTCTTGGGCAGCTCTTTTTTGCAACTACAATGCTTAATCGCCCTTGTTTTACATATAAAGGTGGTTGTGTTTTTTTGGAGTACAGCTGCTACGTTTAATGGGTCCTAATTCAACTATCTAAATAAATAACAATCTACTTTGCATTGCTGTCAATCACCAGCTATGGCTGCATTCTTCTGCAGTCTACAGACACAGTTTTTTTCTGCTATGGGTAATAAGATTAGAGCCCAGTGTGAGGCCGACACATGAAACCTAACAGGGCTATTTCTGTTTGTTCAGCTTCCTTTCATTTAGCTCCAGAGCCGCCAAACTCCATGGGTTCAGGGACTGACTCTCTGATGTGTCCCCTTAACTAACAGGCTCTGGGGAAGCACTTTATGATTTTCCTGATCTCCAGTCAATCTCCGCTGACACCACAGCAGATTTCAGCTTTTCTTCTCTTCTTTGCTCTCTCCCTCACTCTAGCTTTTGCCACTCACCGATAAAATGCCGTGACTTCGGTGCTAATAACATCACAGTAACTGCAACTCGAGCTGCTTGAATTCACTTCAGATATCTCGTTGGCATATTCTGACCGATTCTGGGTGGTTCAAGAGGCAATTAATCAGTTCAAGTGTTCGTACAGCCCATTTCAAAGCATCATGTTGACAGAAAAAACTTAATTTCACTTTAAAATAAAAGCATTAAATTATTTTGATAAATAAATGATAAAACAGACAAGAAAACTGTTTTGTTTCGTGCACTTGTCTTGTCCACTCATTTTCAAAAGAGACGTCTTCCTCATGGTAATGGTATTACTTTGATAACATTATATTGCATGGCTTGGTCATCCTAAATACTGTACCTTGAGTGTCCTAACTACATCAAGTTGCATTAGTTGAAAATAAGCTCAATAAAACACTAAGTACCAGTGCTACTAATGGATGCAGCCACATCAGTCTGGGATGTGTCTATGCAGTGTTTTATATCAAATCTATAGTGTGACTGTGGGGTTTTCAAGTTGCTGTAGTCACATTTTGCTGGTCACAAAAGGCAAACAGGAAAGTACAAAATCACCTTGGCTGTTGATAACATGCATAATTGGAAAAAAATTTGTTTTTTTTTTTTTTATGATTATATTCGCCATTCATCATCTCTCTCGTATTGTCTTGCTTTGTTAGTCTACACAGTTTTGTTGTATTACATGGGAGTGTGACAACTAGGGTCGTCCCCGACTAAGGATTTACATAGTCGAATCAGAATCATCAAGTCCTGCCTGTAGTCGAATGATAGTCGAATCAGTTGAACTACCTGCACGTCACCGTTCCTCGTGGGTCTGTTTCAAGTGGCCGGCTGTTTAAAAACGATGTAATATTCTTTGTGTGGTTCATCAACTGTGATAAATTATCTGAAAGTCCTGTGAGGTGCGGACAACACGGCACAACACCAGCGAAGCTGGGGCTCAGTCTCTTCACCACCGTTACTTTTCTGCCACTTGCACAAATACACTACCCCTACACATACGCACTGACGCCTCAGGGTTAGGGTTACAATTTTGGATTTATTTACGTACTTAAAAAACATTTATTGAAAGTATTTTTCTTTTTATGTTTATTTACAGCATTAAACGTTGGAATGTATATTGTAATAGGCTGTATATTAAGTTATTGGGAGAAAACTGGTAGTTCTATGTGAAACCTAACAATTCCCCAACAATGTATTACTACTGCTTTACTGAATGCAGATTACACTGTATTCACAGTCAACATGAGCAATGCAGATTTTATGATAGAGTCTCTGGTTCTGGTTCAGCATTGTGTGGTTCTGTATTTGAGCGCTCATGATGGTCTGCGTTGTGTGTTGGGTTGACTTGCTGGCAGTTTTGCTCTAGAGTACTTGGTGACCTCTGACTACAAAAGTTGTTGTGTGGTATGTTGTGGTATCAACTTGTGTAATGCATTTGATTTATCATCATCTAACCTAAATGTTGTTGTTTTAGTTGTCCTTTAAGTTATTCTGAACTCACCCCTGGAGGCTTTATTTGCTAGTTCAGTAAATGCTTCCCACATAGTGTGTCCTCATGTCCTGAGCCCTGTTTACTGAGATGTTCACAACTGATACCGCTTTATCCATATCCCATACACCTGGGACTGATGAATTAGGATTTAGGAAGTCATTTGGGGAGGATTTTGCTCATCTGGTCTGTCCATGCTGCTGAGGCCTATAGAGGTGCTGTTATCCTATGTTTGCAGATGAGCTGAGATGTGCTGGGCATTTGGCTTCTGGGAGGGACAGACTGATACACTGACTGACAGTCACAAAGAGAGGCAGACAGACGGACTGAAAGATGTATGGGGTTGGGAGGCTCCAGCTGCAAACAGACAGAAATACAGACAGATCCCTGGGAGTGCAAACCTGCAGGAATCATATCCACAGAGGTTGGAAATGAGCTAATCAAGGGCAGTGCCAGCCTGCAGAGCTTCCCACAGTAGGATTGAAAGTGTGTGTGTGGTGCATGTAGCTGTCCTGGGTTTTCAGATAAGCTCAGGAAAACACGATGTGTCTCCACCCAGAGTGCAGCACCTGCCCTTATGCTACAGCTAATCCGCTAAAACTAACAGCTTCTGCTTACTTTCCCCTGCTGAGTCTGGTCACACATAACAACACCAGGAGCCAGAGAAACATGGAAATACACATCTATAATGTGGCGAGAAGGTTTTACTCATAAACCATATCACAGACCACTTCAGTGTCAAGTCATTGCTATAATGTTCTCAAGGCAGCACTGATGAAAGCTAATTTGATGTGCGTTTGAAGGCAGAATGTTAAAGAAAGTGAGTTATTGATTGGTAGCATTTTAGATAATCCTCATTTGTCCTTATTCAGCCTGCGATGATGGGTGGAATGGTGTGCGTCTGTCTTTTGTGGCATTGGTGAGGGCCGCCGACTGAATTGGCTCTCACTCAGTGGCATTAAAGAGTAATTGGCTGTGTTTGTACTTCTGTGAATCAATCAGGTTCTCAGTGGGAACTCTGCCTCCACCGTGTTAAAACAAGGATGTAATGACGGGGAACGAATGAGCAACAGCATCTGCCCCTCCTCAGACCTGTACATTGAAAAAAGAGGGGGTCGAGTTGGGGTTAGCAGTGGAGGCGAGATACAAAGAGGAAGCCAGACAGGCAGTAAGTAGGTAGATAAAAAACAAGGACAAACTAAAAGGCAGCAGTGCAAGCCTCTGACAGCAACTTGCTGTAAGATGTACCCGTGGTAAAGGTTTACTGTTTTGCCCTCCCAGAGAAAGCACATGGTAAACAATCTTCTTGAAAGTCATCGACATTACAACCAGCACCTAAATACACCAGAAGACAGGATGTAGGTAGTTAAAAAAGCGATAAAACCCCCATTGTGTCATCTGTTTTGTACAGAAAGAGTTGTAAAAAGTATTTTAAAGGATTCATTGCCATCTATTACAGAATGTGCTCTGGTGATGAATCTTGAACCATGCTTTGAAAATTTAAATCTGCTTTTTGATTTGATTTTATTATTAACCTTTATTTTTGTCCTTTATTCTGACACGTCACCAAAGCAAACAGCTAAGACTCCAGTTACTGGTCATCCCAAAATATAATCCTACACAGACCCCCCCCCACCCCCCGTAATACCACAAATTATTGTTTTTACACTTTGTTTTTTCAAACAAACATGATATAACATGTTTCTTTGTGCTTCAGATGTGCTGGTAGGTGGATTTTTCAAATCAAGTAGGCAATAATAAAAACGCAGCGAAAATAAACAGCAATGTAAGAAAATAATAATATAGTAAATAAGAAGTAGTAGTCCAGTAGTCTCAATATGTTCTTAACAGATGTTTTTAGTCCTACGTACAGATACGAGAGTGGCATCAATCTTCTAATTTAACTGTGTGCCAGAAAGTGAATAAGAGTATATCCCAATATATCAAGCTTTGAAGTTTGATATAGGAGTTCTGCTTTCATACTATGGTGGCATAATTCCAAGCCATGATAAACTGAGTTAAAGTAGGTCTCTATTTTATGCTGTAGATATTTGTCTGCCAAATTCTAGTGATAAGGTCCGAAAGGTAAATCTGAGTAGGGGAAGTGAAACAGCAGCGCTTGCCCCCCCCGACTCATTGCTTTGACCAAGGCCCCTTATCCCCAACTGCTCCAGTGAGCTGCTCAGTGGCCAACATATTGGACTGTGGTTCTACTATGAAGCTTCCAGGTGTGAAGTCATGTAACTCTGTGAGTGTGGAACAGAGCACTTTTTGCAAAATTACCCCTGTTAAAGGACAACGATTTTTTTTAGACCTTGAATCTCATTTTCTTACATTTGGCCCAGTTGAATTAAACTGGATTTTTCATTTAAATAAAGATAACAAAAAAGGCATCTTAACTACTAAGAGACAAACAAACAGTGGTAAAAATA
The DNA here is from genome assembly GCA_029875015.1 of Lepomis gibbosus. NCBI lineage: Eukaryota > Metazoa > Chordata > Actinopteri > Centrarchiformes > Centrarchidae > Lepomis > Lepomis gibbosus. Next base: position 2,079 of record JAPMOB010222105.1, on the reverse strand, counting down.
ACAATAAACCCCTCTTTTCACTGCTCAGACAGAGATAATGAAAGAGAGAACAGTGTTGGAAAGTACAAGCAGTACTGCTAGCCAAGCACTGTCCATGGTGCTGACAGTCTGAGTGCGTGAGGAGAGCTTCTCTGTGAGCAGTGGGAGGATTGACTCAGCCTGCGTAACACTGGCAGAGGTCTGCTGGAGTCGCAGTGGGTGAGCACTCTGGTAAAAGGTCAGTGAAAGACCTGTAATGAATTACAGTCATTTCACTGAACGATAGTGTACAGTATATGTGTGTGTGTTTGTGTGCGTGTGTGTGAACTACTGCTCCACACTCCCCCTTCCTGTCCCACTTCTCAAACTCTCTTCTGGGTGGCATCCATCTCTGCCATCTGCACTACACTGACTGCATGTCTTCCAAAACAGCCAACGCTGTCCTTGGCATTGCTCCGTTCCCTCGCCTCATTCCTCATACGGTTATTTATCCCTGCTTATTCCCATTCAATTTCCTGACCATTTCTGAGCTGTAGGGGATTGGGGTGGTAATCCTCAAGCCAGAGGGTTTGCTGGCTTGCTGTTCTGCATGGTTTATGGGCTAAAGTGTTCAAATTTCTGTTGGAATTGAGCCTGAAAGCTCCCATGCAAGCGTGAAAAACTTATTTGCTCCAAGTAGCCTAATGGGAGTGAATGCATATTACCTAAAGGCCTGTTTTATTTCATTAGCATGGATTGGTGTTAGGATAATTTACTGTCCTCTGTTATCATATTGGCTAGATTGCAATATGGTTGATGTTGATTTCCAAAGTGATTTTCAATTAAAACATCTTTTTCTCAATCACACAGTAACACAGGCTATCGTCTTGCGCTTTGTATCTTGCTGTTGAGAAAATGTCTTTGTTAATTAAGGCAAAGATCATTTTATTAGCAAAGAATCCATTTCTTTTTTAGATGAGCCACATTACAATAAATCTTTGACTGACAAATCTCAATTTCAGCTGTAAGATTGTTTTTGTAAAGCTGAGGGACAGACTGTCTGGCCATTTCATTATAAAAATGTTCAAATGTTTTACAGTCTTGCAGTGCTTTTCTGACACAGGGACACACTCAAACACAGCACTAATCAGTGTTAAACTCTATCACAGTTTGAGTGTGTTTTTATTTTTTATTTATTGATCCTGTAGCACTCAATTACAGGATTGTTACAAACATGCATGCAGAGATGAAGTCTAAGCTCACTTTAAACATCCCTACTGGTTTTCAGTGTGTAACACATCATCAGACATTGTGTCCCAATTCAGTAGCCACCTCCTTTAGGCACACAGCCTTTGTAGGACTAAAGGAAAGTGGACTGATCTTGCACACTACAAACATACACTAATGGTGCATTTTTGGGATTAACTCGGAAAGTTGAAAAGTTTAGTTTAACAAGCAAAAGTTGTACTTGACTGGGCAAATGCCAGCAAGTGAGACATAATCCCTGAATCCTGAGTTTAAAGAATGGTAATTGTTAAGTTTTAACCTGTAAAATCCTGTTATGTGATAAATAAACCAATGACAGTAGTACAATGTATTTTCTAACATTTTGAGTTGACAATGTGTCTGAAAGTACCATTAAACATGTGACTGCAGAGGATTGTAGGACACTGACATCTGCAAAATATGCTTTGTGTCCTCTAAATTCAGTAAAGACTATTTGGGCTTGGTTGGGGACATGCCTTGTTGACCCAATACAACATATTCAGTTTTGAAAAGCAGACCTCCAAGGAGTCAGTCCCTGAATTGGGACACAGCTACCATCTGAACACAGACAATCAAAAAAAGAGATCACCTGTGTGTTTTTGCCAGAAGGTGAATATATGGCTTCGGTCGAATCTGGAGACGGACAAACGCTCTTCGTCGGTCTTCCCTTCGGTCATCCCAAATCCGTTAATTACAGAAGAGACCACAGGGACTAATGATCATGTTCCACAGGGTGGTAATGACACAATTATGACTGCGAGGACATCAGTCATCTCCACTTAGCTCAGACAGTGTCCTTGGCCTCTTAGACACACACACACACACACACACACACACACACACACACACACACAC
>JAPMOB010222104.1:0-15239 GCA_029875015.1 Lepomis gibbosus | reverse complement strand
TTTACTATTCTTAAGGCTCTCTTTTGAAGGATAAATATAGGTTCAGTGTTGGTTTTGTAAGTGTTTCCCCATACTTCCAAACAGTAAGAAATGTATGGAAGTATGAAGGAACAATACAGCGTGTATAGTGTTTGTTGATTTAATAGGTATGCAATTTTATACAATATGGCAATTGATTTGGATATTTTGGCCTTGATATAGTGTATGTGTGGCTTCCAACATAATTTTTCATCGATTATTACTCCCAGAAATTTTAGTTCTTTTACCCTTTCTATTTCAATATCATTTATCATTAGTTTTTTGTTTATAGTTGTGTTTTTAAGTGAGATAATTGCCTTTTGGGTCTCATGTGTGACCCAAAAGTCAATCTATTATTTTAGCCGATCAAAAATACGTGATTTTTTTCATCTACCAGCCACCTTGGCAGTTGACCCAAAAAGTTAATTTCCGCTCCTGGCACTCCTGGTAACCTGCAGGAAATGCTTGTATGTCTGCAGACTGATGTGTCATAACTGGTTAGCAAGTGCGTCATGTTATAATGTGCTTAGATACAGACTAACACATTGTTGGATATGATCTTTTCGTGGGATTTGTTAACAATGAGAACAACTTTAAATAACACCAGTCTTATTTCCTAAGCTAATACAGCCTACTCTTCACAGCTGCGAGACCTGGTTAGCATGTGCATCAGCCCGGACCCGGACCAGCGGCCGGACATCCTCTTTGTGCTGCAGATCGCCAAACAGATGCACATGTGGACTTCCAGCACCTGAGCCCCCTCTCTACTCAGAATGAGGACCACTAGAAGTGAGCTCTGCCTGATCCCGCAGAAAAGTGTTAGCCTTACCCTCCCCTGGATGGCAGGAAACCATGCAAAGACTTGCACTTGTGGACCGTGATGTTTTGACATCAAAACGCCCACTTATTTTCTGTCATGGAAGATGTAAAGAGGGGCGTTAGTGGTGCAGCACTCTTGGAAAGTGGGGTTTATGACTATGATCTGATTTCTCAGTTTATTTTCTTGTACAACTCCAGAGGGTTTGCATTCCAAGGTCATACCCTTTGTTTCAGCTGCAATTGTGTCTATTATTGTAATCAAGGCTTTTTATAGTGCAGTATAATTTTGCAGTCTAACAATTAGTAAAAATGCAATTAATAAGTCAGATTTATCTGAGAATGATTGTTGAAAGGACGCTGCTTTTGTCTAAATGTTAGCTTGCAGTGAGTCTGTTGTGTTGGAGATCATCTAGAAAACTTGACGTGTGATACAAATATTTATTTCCAAGAGAAGGTCTTCTGTATGGACGCCAGAGTAATTGAGGTGGTTCTAACTTTTCTATGCCCAGTATCTCAAGATAATCATTTAGTATTTCATTATCTTCAGGGTGCAGAGCTCTGACGTTTTTGAAGGCCTGTTTTCCCAAAATAGACTAAAAATTGACAAACTAACGTTGATTGAAGGTCTGCTCACTAGCTTTTTCCCATCTGCTAATGAAGTGCCACAGTCCCCGTGTGAAGACTGCACAGACTGGAGGTTTATCAGAGCTCACTGGGAGACAGCTGGTTAAATAGGCCACCCTGTCCTTCATGGAAACGCATCAGCAGAGCTTAGGTGCGTTGTTGGTTTGATTTTAGTTTCAAACGCTGATAAGTAAGACCAACCATTCAGCATTTTAGCCACAATCAGATAGCAGTGGCTGGTGATGTTGATGATATTACTTTGAACAGTTTCTGTTCTGTTTTTAGAAAAGTTATTGAGGAAACAGCTGATATTAACAGCACTTCATGGTTAGTACCATTCAGCCTTAGTTATATAATGTTATGTTACAGTTATATAATGTCTTCTGGAGGTGTAGTGGCTCTGCAGGAGCTTTATTAAGTCTGATAAAACAATCCCTATGATGTCACTGTGATGTCATCAGGGTTATCTCATTGTGGGCTTGCAGACCACCAAACATAAAGCCTGAGTTTTAAACTGGGGACATGAAGTTTACTTCATGCTGAGTTCTCCTGATCAGGATATCTCAGCCTCTGCTGCTTCAGTTTTCACCATCCGTTAAAAGAAATCTGTCTTGCAAGTCCCCAAACATTAAAGGAGAAGAGTACAGAATCATGAAGGAACCCCTTAAAAGGACCAGCGTGTAATATTTAGAGGAATATTGGCAAGAATGGAATAAAATATTCTATGTTTTTATTAGTGTCTAATCACCTGAAAATAGGAATCGTGCTTTCATTGAGCCCTTTGTATCTACAGAGGGAGAGGGTCCTCTTCCACACAGCCCACCATGTTCCTAGAGTAGTTCAGAACAGACAAACCAAATGCTGCTCTATAGAGGGCTTTTCATGAGTTTAGCAGACACCCCAGCTCTCCTACACGCTGTAATGAGAGGGGAAGGGTTATCAGATGGTTGCAATCTGCAACCTCACTGCTAGATGCCATTAAATCCTACACGCTGCTCCCTTAAATCTTGATCACACTGTTCTGTATCACAAGACAGTGGAGTTGTGATCTTCAGATAACAGGCCTAAAAAATTCATCATCATCCCCCACCGCCCTTCTTAGCTTCCAGTCGTCTGGATTGTTGATAAGGAGACTTTGGACTTATATTTCTCATTGCCCAGTGTCAGTGTGTGACTGTCCTCGCTCCTGCTAATACTCACAAACTGGCACAGTTTTTTTACCCTTTTAGCTACTCACACTATTTTGAATTTGTGAGGATTTTTATGTTGCCTACTTATATTTTGCATATCGTTTTCGGTGTTGATAGAATTAAGGGGAAAGAAAAAACATCTTGTAATAAAAAGATTTACAACTTTTTCATTATCCCTGGGAAAGTGAAGAAAAAGCACAATATTGAACACTTCTGTATCCAAACACACACCCGCTTGTACTAGAATAAAGATTTGTGCCAAGGTGGTGGAAGTTGTTCAGTGTTCCAGAGAGTTTTACGTGATGTACAATACCAGAATGCAGTTTATGATCCTGTTCAAAGTGTTTATATGTGCAAATATAAACCATTGTTACTGTGAAACTGTAGACACCATAGAGATGAGATGCTGTGAAAGTTATTTTGATAGTGGGAAACCAAAATATTTTTAAAAATGTTTCAAACCTAATGCACAGTGCCTCACCACACAGAAGAATTACCATTATTTTATTCATTTGTTATTGACAACTTGTATTCTATGCTATGCTAATAAAAGAAATGGATACATACACAGGAGGGGGGAAGTCCCGACTTTTCATTATGTTTCGACAACAACTTAAATCTTTATATCTTGTCTCTATCTTCCATCTAATGTACCATAACAAATTATGTTTTTACTAGCTCTACTTTTCTGTACAACATATTAAATTTAGCTGTGAGTGGAATCACTATCATAATAATAATAAAGCATTTTATTCCCAATATAAAGCAACCACAGCTAAATAATTTACATGCTACCCTTATACTCACTGCTGTGCTCATGAGGCTGAAAATCATGAAAGGAAGAGAGACAATGAGCCTCATGCAAGAACTCGACCAACACATTTGTTCTTAGTAGCTGAGATGTGGCAGTTTGCTGTACTCGCCAGTTTTCACATAGTTTAAATTTCTCTTTGCATGAACACACCTGTCCTGTTGTACAAGTCATGTGCAAAAACTTTGAAGCAAATTATAGTTTAAAACTTAAATGCTATTAATGCTACTGTATAATACAATATGAACAGGAACATTTCACACTGCAAACTGATTTAAATGATGCAGTAATTGAAGGTTAATTCATCTTTGCAGGGTACATGTCAGCTTAAAGTCTAATCTTTTGGACTCCAGGCCCTTGGAAGAGAGTGACAGCATGCTGCTGTGTTGGCAGAGACAGATGAATGTTGTTGGTTCACATTATCACTGCCTGTGCTTCTGTAAATGGGAAACGTGTTTGAGCCGGAACTCCCCAGGCAGACACGCCGATCCAGCCCCGTTCCCTTAACTCCACCGCTGAGGACAGACTGTCCTTTATGGATCTCAGAAAACAGACTTTTCGGCGTAAGTTTAATGGACAACCATTTCCTGACGTGGGGCAGGACGCTGAGCCCTATATGGTTTTATTGCAGGGTTTAACATGAACGCGCACTCAGTCACGCACAGACGGCATTCATCACGTTCACGCGAGTCATGCACTGAGTGTGAATCTAAATCTGTAAAACCCTTACTGACAGAGACAAATCCTGGTGAGGAGACAGGGCTGGCGACGTTTCACCGTCACATCCGTCCTGTGGACATGCTGCGCCCCCTGGTGGATGAAAGCACCATTTTTTATTTATGATCGTGAACCTGTATTTCTGAAAGGTGGGTGCTAAAGGCACAGCCTGAAGAAACCGTAGACTGTATATAAAGGAAGAAACGTGCAGAGAAACAACCGAGGACATTATGAACACCATGTGATGTACATATAAAACTTTTTACTTTAAAAAAAAATCTTAATGAACTTTAGCCAGGAGTTGTTTTTCAGTTAAAACCCACTGTAGAACCATTCAGGTTGTGTCGGTATTTTAGCTGAGGAGGGCTTTACAGGACTATGTAGGCATGCAGACTGGCTGACAGCTCCTTTACTCTTTTGTTGTGAGTAACAAACATTTTGCAACAAACTTAAATACTTACAGTACAACTATAGATTCACAAGTTGTCATGCCTGTCTTAAAGCATGTGCACGGTAATAAGTTTTGCTCGCTGCAATCATTCCACCTGTTCATACTGACCATTAAAAGATGTTTCTAATGTTCTTCCAATGTCAGTGACAGGACAAAATCCACATCCTCCAAATCTTTACCCATTCGATTACACTATTTTAAGACAGACATAATTGTGAACCTACTGTATACTGTAATAACCAAAACATTACCTCTTTAACAGAACCATAAAGTGTTGGACCATTTTATTAGATCAAATGTATAGACAACTCTCAGTAACCCGCCACAAATATTATTAGACTAGTTAGTCAAGTCTGGATGAATAAACTAAATGATGCACTGTGGTGAAACTTTAAAACAGACACACCTGTTTTATTCGTAGCTCATCAACTTTAAAAACAAGCTTCTTAAGACAGTCATGAACAAAACATGAATCAGCTCAAACACTTTTATTGGAAATCATGGAAAAACATGCCATTTGTGTTAGGAATTCTAAAGGAGAGCGAGTTACATCAAGAAACACATTGTACAAGAACTTTAGGAGGTGTCCATAGTCTGTACAGTTTCCTCCACAACATCCAGCGCCAGCGAGGTCACCACCTTCGTCAGCACACCGGTAGTTCCTCGTTTGTACTTGTAGTCGCCAGTTCTACATCAGGAGAAAAGAAGACACGTGGATTAATGTGCGTCAGTCAAACCTGGGGCTGAGCACTTCCATTAAACAAGGCTTTGTTGAGGCTTGTTTAATGTGGTTCCACACATCTAACAGCCTTCATCAGCACAGCACGCCGTTTTAGACAACCATCTAGAACATCAACCAACAGCCATGAATGTTAGTGATGCAAAGTGAAACGGAGCAGGCTAAGACGATACACCGGTTAGTTAGCAGCAACTCCAGATGAGCGAGAGGCAGCATGTGTTAACAGCGCACTGAACATCTGTACTCACAGCTGCAAGGCTTCGTGCTCTTTTACTCTTCAAGCAGAACAAACAATAAGACAACAAGTCATCCACCAGTGATGAGAGTTAATGATGTAAGATCAGGATTACAATATCCCAGCATGCTCTGTACTGAGTGGAGATGACAGGATGCACTGTGGTACAGCAGATGTGGATTCCTGATGTATCATCCATGTGCAGCATGGAAATATATTCTAGGCAGGAGTGTTTAAACCCCGAACAGCTGCTGGGTCATTTCTGAAACATTACTGGCTGAAGTTGTGTTGAGAGCTGTTCATTAGTTCAAGTGTATGTGAGGAAAAGGGGGAAAATCACTGAGGCTCTGATACTGCTATTCACCATGGCAACGGATAAATAAAAAGCACAGCCTCCATTTTAATCCAGAGGGTTATCGATAAATGTTAATGTGACATTGTGTTTAATCACAGAGCAGCAGCAATAATCAATGATTAACACTTTATTTTTTTTATTAGTTTTAGAAGCGTCACTGGTGTAGTTCTCACCTGACCCCCTTCTTGTTGGCCTCATCATGGGGCCGGATGTAGTCCACCTTGCCCTTGGTGATAACACACAGGTCAATGTTGCTGCCAGAGCCCAGGTCATTAAAGATGCCTGCAGCGATGGCATCTCGCACCAGCCGCTTAGCGTCCTCCTCCTTCCAAGACACAAACATCAATGCTCAAATGAAAACCAGCATGTTTAGGATCAGACTCCTTATAGGATTGTGTGTAGTGTTGCTATGAATGACTGACCTCCATGTCAGGCTTAAAGCGGTCCTCAAACACTGCCATGGCAGCCAGGGACCCAGAACCTTTAGAGAGCAGAAAAAAAGAACAGAGCAGCTTAGAGACCACATCGCTGTCTTCACACAGCTGATCACAAATCTGACATTTGGTTGATTTTTTTATCACGTAAATTTATAAAATTGTGAAGAATAGGTGCTTTAAAATAACAGAAACGAGTTCCATCAAGACGTCAGGCTGCAGCTGAAACAGTGGTTTTGGTGTATGACACTGACCCATGGTGACGTAGGGCAGCTTGTCAGTGGAGCCATGAGGGTAGATGCTGTACAGGTGAGGGCCATTACAGTCCACTCCACCCAGGACCAGAGCAGCCCCAATGTAGCCCTGATACCTGAGAACACACACACACCTTAGCTTTTCATACCAAGTCTATAGAATTAATAAATGATATGTACTGATAAAGATAATTAAATGGCAACACTAACTTTTACATCAATGTGATCAAGCCTTGGTTAGTCAGGTATTTATTTTACTTAAATTGACCAAAACTGGCTGTTTTCTCGAGCACCAGTAAAAATGTGTTCACGATATGTGGATTCAGAGTGAGGAGCGAACCTGAAGAGCATCTGTTTGAGCATGCGGTTGGCGGTGGCCACGCGTGGCAGCCTGCCTGTGGAGAGGGCGTGCAGCTCCAGGTTGGAGGAGATGATCTGAGTGGTCATCTCTGTGTCTGCAGCCGTTCCTGCTCCACAGCAGCTGGACAACAACATCATTACACAGCAGCGTCAGTTACACAGCCCCTCACATAAAACACAACATATCAGATATTTTGTTAAAGCCACTAGGAGTGAGATTAGAAGTACAAACAACTTGTTTTTTTTCACCCAAGACGGTGCACGGAGCCCATGTGGACTCTATGACACGTATCAACAAGAGCAAACAGCTCCCGGCCCTGCAGTGAAACTCAGGGATCTTGCCACTTACTAAATGTTGGGTGAGATGTAGTGGATCTTGGAGCAGTTCTTGTCTGCCACCACCATGCCCTCAGTGGCTCTGGTGTCCGCCCCGAGGACGACGCCATCCTTCACAGGGAAACAAAGTAAACCCACACTGAGTGAAGCTGTGGCTGCTAAAACTATTAGCCCGTCTGGCAATCACAGCACCCAGGTATGTCATGTTTCAGTTAGAGCTGCTACGATAAATCAATTAGCTGTCAACTAGTAAAATTAAGCTATTTTGGTAATCAATCGGTTTGAGGACGTCATGTTGGAAACACTGATCAACAATTTTCAGACATTTTACAGACCAAACAGCTGATTGATTAATTCAGAAAATTGACGGATTAATCAACAATGAAAATAATGGTTAAAATGATGGTCTGGATCTTAATCTCACTAACACTGTCGGACAGTTGATGACTCAGCATACAGTTCCATGCTGTAAATTGAGATGTTGAGCTTTAGGTACATTCACCACATACACTAGATGGTGCAGACAGACAGAGGCAATGAAGTGCACCGTGAAAGACATGCAGCAGCGTGTTCGTCTGTGTCAGCTTGAATAGACTCCTTTGTCACAATAGGAAAAGAACAAGTGCTCATAAAACCGGCGATGGCTGAATTCTGTTTAGCTGCGTCACGTCCAGGCTCCTGGAATTGCTCATCCTGTCACAGCTAACTCCTGAATGGAGCAGAGCCACTGTTAATGTTACTGCAACAGCTGTGCCTACAGTACAGTATGACAAGTCCACGTCAGCTGGGGGAAACAAAGGCGTACCGCGGTGTATCACTGATGCCAACATGATGTGGATACGGTTAATTAACCACATTCACAACACCTGTGCCCACTGCACTTTTACCAACTAAATAAATAAACAAAGACAGCTTGGAACAATTTCTACAGACAGCATGGATTCATTTAGTCCAGATGTGATGGCTTAACAGTTTATGAATCAGGGACAATGCACAGTATTTAACATTGTGTCATAATTATCCAAGCTTCTATCTGAAGGTGCTTCTGAAAGAGGAGAGCAGCCAGCAGAAACACTCCAGCCTTCATTTTCTATCTAAATGATAAAAGGTATAAAGTGCATAGATTTAGGAGACTAGCACATGTTATATTTATAACATAACCACAGTGTTACGCTGCCTGGTTTCTGTTACTTACCTTGAAGACAACACCACAGATGGTAGTTCCTGTTTTCCGAGCAGCAGGCAAGCTGTATCCCACTTTATTAGCTTCACGTTCCAAAACTGCATTTCTGAAATGAATTAATTTAAACAGACATTTGTATAAACAGACACTACCAAACCGACACCCCCAAATTCTAATTGTATGTCTATAGAGTGTCTTTGTAACAAACAGGAAAAGAATGATAGCTTTTGGTCTGGCGCTGTCATATTATTGTTGTTTAGTATGTGAATCTGTTTCATGGCATTCATTCACGGGGATAGGATCAAAATTTGGTTTTGGATAATACATTTCATTTGAAATGTTTACATGATGTGATCAATATCAACCAGAATCATTTGAGTTCAAAGAGTTTATGTTTAAAGTTTGAATGTTGTGGTTTTCACTTTCTTGGTTTCAGAAATCTCTCCTCAAAGGCTTTAAAGGGCTCCTGCAGTCTGTAGCAAGGAATGAGAGAGGGGCCACTGCTCAATGTTGAAACGGTGTGATCACCATAACGTTAACTAACCAAGCTAATTCATTAAAGCTCATTCATACTGGTGCTGTGTGTTTGTCAGGTAACGTTAGAGCAACAGCCCCGCAAAAGGTCATTAGGTCCCTCACAAAACCACGTTTACTACATAGAACTGTAAAGATGAACAGTAACGTTAATTTCTGTCATATTTAATCACACAGCGCCTCCACTAAGTCTTTTTGTTTCTGGCGGGTTTTCTTTATTGTTTTTTATTCATAAACTAGCTATAGTTTAACGTTTCCCGGCTATTTAAATACAGATAAAGTTAACGTTAACTTCGTGGGCTCACTATAAAGAGAAGAAACGCTCCGCTGTTATTTTCCTTTTTAAAAATAAATGTAAAGACCATACCTAATTTACAGTGTTACGAGAATAATACGCAGTCTATATAACAGTTCCAAACCATAAAGCATGTTTCATGTTCAAACGTAGAAGATAACTAAACCTTTACGTTAATTTCAGCGTGGAGAAAAGCCTGAGTCATTGCATGGAAGCCAACTTAACATGAGCTAGCATCTTTCCCGGGAACTGTTAAAACACATCTATTCTACACAACGTCTAAATCCAAAAGGAACAATCATTTTAAACACAGTGATGGAATTGATTTGGTCTGATTTTCATCAACTGTAGAGCGCTTACCTCTTGCAGTTTTCGAAACTGAAACCCCCGAGCTGTGGCCGGCTTACAGTCAGTGTCGCCATCTTGGTGAATGAAGGTTTGTGTTTCCGGGAAGTAAAGGAAGCGGCTCAGTAGAGGTGCTGCGTTTGAGTCCACCCTGGAACGCCGTAGATTAGTGCACCACTGCGACCCACTCCTATGGACTCTAACAAACTAGACCCCGAAAAGGTCCTGAGTCGGTCCTATTTGGAACCGTTTCCACGTTTCCACGAGTTTTAAGCCCTATAGTGACGTTTGCAATTCAAAAAAATGGGATTCCCTGGGTTGTAAATCACTAAAAGATGACAGGACCTGGGCTACACAATAGAGCGTAGGCCTATAAAAGAAGGGCTACATTTAAGTTCTGTCGTAGTGCGTCTTCGAATGTGAGCTCCCTCTGCTGGCTGTTATGTCTTTACAGTTGGCCATCATCATCACAGGTGAGGTCTACTCATCTGTGTGGGATTATCGGATTATCCAGCGACAATGTGAACAAATATAGAAACATGTTATATAGAGAACCAAGGAAATACATTTAAATAAATGGCAAAATAAATAAAATAAAGAAACATTAGAACAGAAGAGAACATGTTGTCATTCTTTAAAGAGTTCACTGTAGCCTACAGTTTGACTGTTGTACTACTTTTTACAGTGTTTATAAATTTGAGGCTTAATATACTGACTCAATTCACATACTTTTATTTTGCATTTATGTATGTGAAATTTCCCATATAGAATCAATTTCAATGTTGTAATTTTCATACACTGAATTTTATGATTCGTTTTACACAATATATATCAGTTATTGGATTTTGTGTAAAATGGTGGCGTGTACTTTTTTAATTTTATTGGTAATACAGAATTTATATGGTAATAGCCATGCCAATAAATCTTAATGACAAATGTTGTCCCAAAAAGCTCTAGGAGTCGTTTTCCTTATACATATACATATACAGAATGTATATGTGTATCGTTACATTTAGGTTTCATAATGTCAATCCAATATATCATTAAATGGGGTTCTATCCTCAGTGCTTCTTGAAACTGAAGATGACTTATAGCTTTCATTACATAATTAAGTTATTTGCTTGTTACAGGAAAGGATTTATCAAGGAGCAATTAACTCACATAAGCTCACATCAATATTAACTTTATCTTTACAAGATAGAAGAGCATGGTAATGGAATTTGGATGACTTTGGTAAAATGTTAAAATTACAAAAAGGTAGGAAGTAAAGACTAAAATACAATAGTGTTTAAAAGAAAAAAACATAATTTATTATAATATAATTATATATATTATAATATAATTTGGGGCTTTATCCATTCCTTTATCCATTTCACTTTGAATGTATCATTTCAATCAATTATTGGTGAGGAGCACACTACCAAAACTAGAGGGGTCACCTTAAAGACACATAACAATAATAATAACACATTTTATAATAATAAATTTACATAATTTATAATTTTTTGTCTAGGAAGAAAGTTAAACCAATGCTTTGTGGTTAAACCTTGATATTTATTTACATGAATAAAAAAGTTTTATTGACCTAAATGCTCCAAAATAGAACAAGATCTCCTTGATGAGCACGTCGTCTTTCTTCTAGTACTACAGAAGGGTTGTTTCAGCCAAATTACAACATCCTTAGTTCCCTCTAGCGGTATCTCTCCATGCCAACAGTGGTGATTTTATTTGTCCAGGTCTGTAAAAATACTGCCTCGACCCAAATTTAATAGAAGTCACTGGAATTCTGTTTGTGGAGTGAAAATTTACATGTGAAGTTTAACTTTACACTGTGGTACAGATGTTGATTTGAGAGCAGAAGGGTGTAATTTTTCCTTTTTATCAAAACGCAGTTGAGGCATCTAATGCATGAGAATCCTTTCTGAACAAAAAAATATTAAAAACACAGTGGGCATTGTGACTATTAAAGAAAATGTTGAAGGGACAGATCAGCAGAGGAAGATAACTAATGAGAATGTGCATGCTGTGAGTCGAAGGATCTCTGAACACATGAAATTTAAGCTCTCTGAAGCTGACAGCAATACTGCAGAAGGCAGCAAATATTTGAAATCTTTGTTTAATTGGTCCAGATAAGAAAAACAAATAAAGTTTTCTCATCAATGCTCTACACTGGAGAAAGAATCCAGTGATGACACACTTCATCAAGCCAGAAGGCTTCATTGAGCACCACAGTGATGAAGGAGAGGAAGCTTTGATTCCTGCAGGATTTAACATACTGGAAGAGACAGAGCTGGAAAAAGCTCTGGCAGTTTTCGAAAAGTTGACAAAGTGTGCAAGGAGGGAGAAAAACTACACGGTACGGCCCTCGACAGAAATAGAAGACTTGCACCAGACATCATTGAAAAGGCCTGTTTAAGGATCACTTGACTACATCCATCGTCAACCGCCATCGCGGGACCACACAGACAAACAACCACTCACAATTAGGACAATTTTAGAGGCACCATTTAACCTAGCCTGCATGTCTTTGGATGGTGGGAGGAAGCCCGAGCACCCGGAAAGAACCCACATGGACACGGGGAGAAACCAGGGTTAGAACCCATGACCTTCTTGCTGTGAGGCAACAGTGCTAACCACTGCACCACCGCGCCGCCCTTCTTAATGAGAAATCTTAAACCTAATTTATTCAAAAGTGTTGTGGGGAATCCTCCAAAGCACCCGGGCAGGATGAACCCCCTTCTGACCTTATGGAGAGGAAGAAGGAGATCAGGAGGCAAGACAGAGAAAGGGGTGGGGGGTGCAGAATATGAGAATAAAGAAGCGGAGCTGGGCTGTGTGGATATTTATGGATATGCTTGCGATGACGTGGTTGATGTGTGGACCTGCTCCTGAAACTCTGCTAATTATCACCACTTAAGTATAATCTAACACACAAAGGTATGGGAGTATTTCACTTTCTGTAAGAAGTTAAGCGCACAGGTAAATGAGATTCTGCTTAGTCCCAACAGGAGGCATGTTCAGGGCCTCTAATATTGTGTATTTAAACATGCTGCTGAACAGGAAGGATGCCAACTTGATGCCAGCTGGATGTCAAGGTCGAGTAGGAAACAGGCTCCAGTGAGGTGGACAAGATCAGATAGTGCGCCTCCACCCAACAAGATGAGTGCATTATGTTGATTAAGCCTTTTATTAAAGCAGAGTGGGCAAAACAGGTGGTTGAAGGTGTAATCGGTGGGATCTCAGTGACCGATAACAAAGGTTTAATGTGCTCTGACTTTAACCTGCAGGAAGTCTGTCTGTTTTCTCATCATGTGCTGCCTTCATGTTCCAATACAATATCTTGGACTAAATAACAAGCTTTGTGTGTCACAGAATGGATGTTGCTTAGGGATGATTTTACACAGACTTAGAGCTTGTTTCCAAAAGCTAAAGTTTGTGTTAAAGCCATGTACCTCAGCATCATTCATCATCATTAACCCCCTCCTCCAGCTGGACTGACCAGTGGCTCCATTAGAACTCATGTTTTGAGGCCAGGCAATACTTAAATCCACAGGTTTTCATCTGAAAGTCTACTCCATATCCCAAAGGTCACAAAATAAATTACACATTCAGCCACATACACACATACTGTATGTCAGGCTGTATCTTGGGGGAAGACACCCACTGGACATGCAAATAACTTTGCTTCTTTGGTTCAGTCTCAGCGCTCCCATTCATCTGGTTTCCAGCAGCAGCTATCAGTGAAAAAGCTTAAATAAATCCACTGTACACTTCCTGTTGAGCAGCAAACAGCAGACAGACACAGTAAGAGACCATGCAGCATTCAGCAGAAACTGACATCAACTTATGTTATCAGGAGCTGGTGGAGAACAAAAACAGAACTAAAATTACACCAATCAGCCATAACATACTGACCACCTAATGGTCATAACCTAGATCTCCCTATTGCTCCACACGTGTATCAACGAGCCTGGTGGCAGAACTCTGCTATACTGACATCAAATAACTGTCTCACTGTGTCTTGAGCTGAAATGTTGTTTAATGCATGACAACTGTTGTAAGTTACTTTCTGAACAATAAAAGAACAAAATGTGCACGCAAACATAAATGGTTTAAATCTTTCCATGAACACAACAGACTGGTTGTATGATTTAGTAAACAAAACGCAAACATCATGTTAACACATAAATCAATGCAAATCTGAAAATGTATTGAACACAGCCAAATAATAAACAATATTGACCTGTGAGGTGTAGATCCTTTAAGTAAAGTGTATTTAAGTCACATTTCCCTATTTATAACATTATTCACCATATATATTATTGCTAAAGTTCAGTCTTAAAGCACAGAAACATTTTTGCTGTAATCACATTGTATTAGTCATTCATCACAGTTTAAAAACTGAGACATTCTACCTGTCAAACTCACACACACAAAAAAATAAGCGGCAGCATTTCACATTCCCTCACATTCCTGTTTTAGACTAAAAATGCTGAGCAAGCTTGTATAACGCTATAACTTGTAATGCTTCAGTATACTAACGTGTGGTACATCCGAGAGCGTCTGAGTTTTCAAGCCCAGCTGCGCTTGGCATGGAGCATCTCAATGAGCAGGTTGTTGCAGGGCACCTCACTGCTCAGGTGTTTGCAGTACAGGTAGTCTTCAGCGAGGATGCTGAGAGAGCGTAACTCAGACAAACACAGCAGCAGATGAGCAAAGCGTCCAAGATGTTGAGAAGAGGTGCACAGCGTGTACTCCAGCAGGGCTCCTTCAATCTGCTCCTGCACGCTCTCTATGAACTGACTGTCTTCAAGCTGTTTCACCTCTAGGCAATGAGGGACAGGGAAGTAACAACCAATGAATTCACGTAGAGCAAAGGTTGTCAAACCTTTTCATATCACGGAGTACAGACTGCAGTGAATTGTTGAAGTAGTTCTCTGTGTGGTAGACATGTCATTTGATAACGCCCTGGAACCACATCTAGTTCCCCTTGAATTCTGTAGACAGCCCCTTTTGACTGAATAGTTCCACTAAGTTAAACTCTGAACTGATGAACTAATGACTAAAATTCAATTTTTAATCGAAAAATTGAATTGAATTGAATAATGAGTTAGAAAAGGAGTTAAAAATAACAATGGTTATGCTTGAGGTCAGTTATCACTGTTGCTCTTCTATTACGTGACTCTTATGTTTGAGGTGTCTCAGCTGTCTCTGTTGTTCCTGTCCAGACTAAAAACTAATCCAATCCAATCCACTTTATTTATAGAGCACAATTTAAACAAACCCAAGGTTTCCAAAGTGCTGTACATCACAATAAGAGACACAATAGGATAAAATTAATAGATAAGATAAACACAATAAAATCAAGTAATAAAATCCACTAATAAAAACATAAAAATAAAATCAATTAAAATCAATAAAATCAATAATTAAATAACAAGAATAAAATAAAAATGCTGTGCCGGACAACACATTTACATCACATCAGTCACAACTACCTGGTGTTAAAAGCCAGAGTAAAAAGATGGGTTTTAAGCAG
>JAPMOB010222102.1:0-24274 GCA_029875015.1 Lepomis gibbosus | reverse complement strand
CTCCAGAGGCGTGCGACCTCTGACATGTATAGAAATTGTAAGTCGCTTTGGATAAAAGCGTCAGCTAAATGAATAAATGTAAATGTAAGATAATTGCCAAAACGTAAAGCTCATTGTAACGGTGCGTTCCATTTGATATGGGAAGTCAGAATTTCCGAGTTCCCAGTTGGAACTTTCAACTGGACTTTGTGATCCAAGATGGCTCTCGGGGTATCAACAGTTAGTGATACTGTTTATTAGCACTTCTGTGTACTTGTGACTCATATGTTCGTACACAAAGTGCTGTCCAACAGCGGTCTGTGGACGTGTTGCTACAGTGTTTAGTGTGAGTAAATACCGCACAATGCGTTTTTTTAATCAACCGGTGTATCAATAGCTAACCTGGCTAGCTGTAAACAAACAGCTGGCCGAGCGAGGTTGTAACTGGAACGTCGTCAACTCGGGTGTGACGTCATTCCCAGCTCCGACCTCCGTCGAGGTTAATGGAATGCAGCATTATAGCACCACTATGAGGTCTATGAGGTCCATTTTTTGAGTAGTGGAATTTTGCGGAATTTGCAACCCACTTGCCAATTTTTTCTTCAGCCACCTTGAATAATAATACAGCCAAAAAAATTGTTACCCTCCGGTGTTCCTTAGTGGTCCTTTCTGCGTTTTCTCGTAGAATTTCTGCTTGATCGTTCTCTCCCTCTGCCATGCCCAACAAATGGGAAGGAAGGCGGTAGTAGTTCATTCAACGTTTTCTTGTATAATTTCTGCTTGTTCGCTCGATCTGCTTTGCCCGGCGATGGGGAGGGAGTTGGCTAAATAGCTGTGGTAACGTAATTCAAGGAAGATAACCGAAGATGACCTGTGAGAGAGTTCCTATGTTTCCTAACTTCAAGGCTAGCTAAACTAGCTACGTTACCCTAGCTACATCATGACTTTTTGGCATTTGCTATCTGGTTTAGCTCTAGCTAGCAATACTACTTCCCTTGCAGGCTTGATCACCCAAGGTACCTACGTTGGTTGATATAGTTGCTGGCTTTGATGTGACACTCTGTCCTAAGCAGACATCTTGTGTCACCAGTGCCCATACTTGAGACAAAGGGGCTTAAAGGCTAGCTGTTTTCTCTCCATCCCATTCATTATTATCATACACTTTCATTTGTGCCACAACTGTACTCCCTGATAACTGGGGATAATTGTGCCTTGGTTCCCGGTCACTGAAGGTTTCATTACCATGTGTGGTTGACTTGTTCATTACATAGACTAAGCAGGGAAATAGTGCATAGTGTTCTCCGTGGTTCTCAGTGACACTCTCCCACTGGAGGCGGACATTTTCACTCATCCAGTATAGCCCTGTAGCCTGCTCCATGTCTAGAATCGAGATAGAGTGGCTGTCAAAGTGGTGGCACCAGAAGGCCCTGGGGCCAGGTGGTACTGGGTAATGTAATGGAAGGTTCACACACTGTGGCCTTCTACCTGTTACTGATTCCCCAGTAGGAAGTGCAGGCATTTTTTTGGTAAATCTTTGTCTGCCTGGACTGTGGGCCGAGGGGGCTCGTCTGACGGCTCAGAGGCTAGCACTTAGTTGTGTGGTACGATTTTGCACAGGTTATGAGGCATTGGGTGGTGCTCCCCAGATGGGAAGGAACATTGCTCCATTAACCAAACTTTACAGGGGCGTCACTAGAAGAAATTGTTTGGCTTCTTTGTGGTTTCCCATCTCTAGTTCTGTCATATCTCAGGGTAATGATGTCTGGTTGTAGGTGTCGCTTGGTGCTAGATACAGTGTCTTAGGGAGCACCGTCCTTGACTTACACACTCAGGTTACGCTTGGTTTCAAGCTTGATGGCATGTGGTTGGACTGTGGGACCCCCAGGCAGGCAGTTCTCAGTGGCCTGACCACTTAATACCCTTTGCCCAGTCAGCAGTTTGGTCCAAGTTGCTATATGGACGAATATGGGCCCAGTTTGGTGTACATCACAACCCTAACAGCCCCTTTCCTCTGGTGATAACAAATAGCAAAGCCTGTTAGGGCGTACTTTTTTATGGGGTTATTATGGGGTTTATTATGGGGTTGCTACCTCATGACTGAGCGGTGAGTGTAAAGACCGGTCTCTGAGAGATCTGAGGTGGAGCCTCGATGTGGTTAACCAGTAGCAAGCCTATTAGAAGGCTATGCACACACTCATAGAACTAGAGTTACCTCCAGTAACTACTGTTCTTAACTCTAAACCTTTAGTGCAAACAAACCAATCAGCAAATCCTTTGTTTTCCCATCCATTGTAGTAAAAAGAGTTGAAAGTGAATTTAATGTCATGTGACAGACCTAAAAATAACTGACAGTTTGAATTTTGCAAGTTATATACCATACCTAGGAACAATAGTAAATGCTACAAACAAATAACAATGAAGTGTGGTTTCTGTTGTTGTAGGCCTATACACAGGCTTAATAACAATAATAATTGTTATGAAAAAATTATGAAGAAATGGCTCCAACAAAACTCTTTATAAAGAAATGTCTACTGTCACCCTCAGATTTCATTCAAATGTAAAAATGACTCTTTTTTAAAAAGCCCTCATGGAGCCGGGTGTTTTGATCGGAACAGTTTTCTGGTCCAGGATTGCATTTTGTTTTTTATACTTTTTATTAAATTGAAAGATAAGAGTGCAAAACATGTAAATTGTATTCTTTTAATGAATATGACTAGATGTAAACATATAAATAGGCCTATATATTCCATTGAGTGATAAATTATTTATGAAGTAAATTCCTGTCCTGTCCTTAGATAATCTGAATTTCCTTCAGCCTGACTAAGCAGCAAACATCATGTAAATAAAGTCATATCCCAACACTACATCTAGAGGGCAGCATAGAATTACTGCTTGTATGTGCAGCAGTCATTCAGTAGTGTGCCTCTCCTTTACTTTTTGCAAACTTTGTTTTCATAACATTTTAGCCACTATGGTGACAGTAGTAGTGATACAGAGCAACCTACCGTAAAACAGGATGCAGTATAAGGCCCTGATTACAAGTGCCAGACCTGCTGAAATGTGTATACTGTACACATTTGAGACTTCCAGACTCATAACTGACTCTGTGACAGCTGAGCATAAATGAGTGCCTCTCCGATTCTCGGCTTTAGATACATGTACAGCAGTTATTGTACTGACACTGTGTGCTTTCTCTTTTATTATTCATTACTGTACTGTAAACCTAATGGTCTTTTGATGTTTAATGCTATTCCTTTTTGTTAAGTTTTGGTCTTACTCGTCCAGGATTGTAATCATAGCCACCAAACTGAAATTGCAAAACAGTGAATGTTTGGGGTACTAAACTGTGAAAAAGTGTACATTTACAATACAGTCTATTAGAAAATCTATCCAGGAATATCAGATGTTTCTGATATGTCACCGTGTGGCACAAAGGCAATCAAAACATAATTTTAATTAGAGGGTCAAAATACATAAGTTTAATGACTAAAACAATATTACAACTGCAACTTTAAAGAAAGATTTTTTTGCTTTATTTGGAATAAATTGAAAAAAGCTTTCAAGAATTTATTACATTGTTGGACTGCCGTACTGCCAAGATATTTCAGATGTTAGTTGTACACTGCTGTCATTGTACAGGGACTTTCTTTGTCTTTTTTAAAACTGTGTGGTCATATATATATATATATATATATATATATATATATATACACATCACATCTTCCTATTCATGTAACCTTTTTCAGTTTTTGATATTAATATAATTGAATACAACATGTATTGTATTCAGGTTTTAGCAAGAAAAGTTTGGGAATGCAACACATTTTTTTAAGAATATTTACATAGATATTCACAAAACGTAGACTGTATCAAACTACTACCCTGGAGAGCATACCCTTCCACAATAAAGTAATAAAATACATAAATCCTCATAACAAACAATATGCTGAAAATATAAAATTGTTGCAAATTATATAAAACAAGTATATTTTATACTTTATATTTAAAATTACATTTTAAAATTGGCTTGAGTACAGTATCCTAAATGTGCAATTTATTTTAGAACTCCACTATGTTATAAGTACAAATACAACTCCATATTTGAGTGGTTCTGCTTGTTCCAGCGACTTTTTCTAACCAAAAAATAACACTTTAACCAGTACCTGCATACATTAAGATAACAATATTCAGCAAATTATAATTATCTTTTTTGGCTAGTGAAGCTGGAAGGCAGCTGAATATGAAATCAATGAAGAAAGAAAAAGAATGATGAATAAACCACTGTCTTTTGCTGTACAAACAAATCAGTATGCTTGATATGTAGACTCTCAGAGGTCAAGCGATATCCGAAAGTGCTGTGCTCTTTGGGCCAGTTCCTTTGCAAACTCTTGAGCCTCGTGCAGAGCTTGACTATCCGGGAAATGCAGTGCCGCCTTCTTGGTGGCCACAGCCAGCTGCTTAAGGAGAGCACACAGGTGGTTGCTCTTACACAGGAGGCTATGGCTGGACCCTCTACGTTGGGCCTCCCTGCACAGGGTGTCCACCAATCTCTGGCCCACCATGATCACCAGCTTACTTTGTGAGATAAATTTTTCTGGTGGCTGGCCAGCCCGAAGACTGCCCACAAATCCTCCAATGGCCTTCTGGAGAGCACCAAAGTAAAGCCGGCAGTGCTCTGACAGAGGGGATGATTGATGTTCTTCTGTGCCATTTCCGGACTGAGAGGAGTCACGCTTGTTGTCAGTCTGAGCAGTGATGAAATGGAACAAAAGGAGATAAGGATGGCCACGTATTAACCTTAAATCATGGTTAACATTATAGATAGATTTAAAAATAATTTTTTTAAGAGCAAAAGGTGTTTCCATCATGCTCATTAAATAGGAACAAATCTCTTCTATTGAAAGAAGATACTCACCTGTGCCTTGTTAGAGACTGATGTGACATTTTCTTTTTGTCCTTTCTGTGCTTCCTTTTGATTCTTTTCAAAAGCATTCTTAGTCTAAGGAAAAGTCAATAGCAAAAATATTACATTAGTATGCCTTGGGTTTTCTTTGGTTACAGCTCATCATTCAGTTAACATGGTAATCTATATTATTTATATTGACATAGACAATAAGGAGCTTCACCTGTAGCTCTACATAGTCATTGTCGTCTTCCAATAAGTCCCCTCCTTGTTCACTTCCATCAGGACTTTTCTTTGTCTCTGCATCTTTCTGAGGGACTCTGAACAGAAGCTTGCCATTGGCATTGATGATGGACACTAGGCGCTTGATGTCCTCCGGAACAGTGCGCGCCACCATAACAAAGCGCTCCAGTTGGTCGGGTATCTGGACCTGCCCCGGGACCTGACAAAGCGTATTGAGGGGCCAGCCAGCCATGTTCAGAGCACTAACTGTTTGTTGTAGGATCACACCTGAGTCTTCTACGATGGACAGCTGTTTATAGAGCCTTGTCTTAAGGTTGGCATCGGTCAAACGGCGGGCATTGCCTTTAACGTCCAAGGAAAAGTTTAGGAAGGACGTCAGAGAACATGCAATGCCCTCAGCTGCTTCTCTGATCTCCTTCAGGTGTTTCTCCAAATGTTCTTTGCTTCTCCAGTGACTGCTGACAAATTCCATGAGTTGGGGCACGGCTCTGCAAACGGACTCCTGCAGGTCCAGAAGTTTGCGGCAGGCCTCGTCCTGGCTGAGCGTTACTTCTCGCAGAGGCTCTGGAGAGGAGGAGCTCAGAGCCAGAGAGTCACAGGAGCTGGTGGAAGAGCTGGAGGCCGTGCTGATTCTTTGACTGTCTGCAGCAGAGAGACATATGGTTCTACCTCGCTCCTTGTCCTCCTGTGCCAGTGACACCCCACTTTCTGGAAGGTTATGGAAAGACGTACAGGCCAAGAAGTTTCTCATTCGCTGCAGACGCACCCTTTTGTGTTCATGAGCATTGCTTGAGTCCACCCTGCACTCTAGGGGTATATTATCACTTGGGGAATCATCGAGAACCTGGGTGAGGGATTCCTCCTGGGTTGGAGTCAAATATACTGATTCTTCTGGGAGCCTCTGAGTTAGGGGTTTGTCATAAATCGGGAGCCTTGGCAGCACTTTGGGTGGACTTGGGATGTCAAGAGAACTTGGTTTTGGTATATCATATAGCGAGGAAGTTGGGCTGCCATTTTGAATGGGCCAAGCATGTGCTGGAAGAGTGTCATAGAGCTGCCCCCAAACAGATTTGGAGGGCATGGTATCATAGGAGCCTTGGGGTGGACTTTGTTTCTCAGGACCCACTGGCACATCATAAATCCACTCAGGCTTGTGAAGGTTGGGAAGGGTGTTGTATCCATTGATTATTTTCTGTTCGACCTCTGTGGCTGAGGGAACAGGGATGTCGTAGTTTGGGTCCTGAGCCAAAGGGGGTGGAACTGCATACACCTATGCACAAGAACAAAGTTGTCAATTTCACAGAAAGAAAAAGGATTTTAGAAATGAAGCAGACATTAATTTCTACTTAGTAGAAAGCAAGTATGCTTTAAAGTTAGTGCTTGTTGGATCGTCAAAGAGCGCCTAGAACCTCTTCCCTACACCTTCCTGATGCAGGGGTATATTGTGAAAGTGCAAAAATTGTGTACGTGACAGTCGGTTATGTTTGTTGGTTAATGTAACTACATATGCATTTATTCTTTTCTTCTTCTCTTTTTTTCTCTTTTCTTCTGGTTCCCTTTAATTCATAAACACAAAACAGCCCAAATCTCATTCTTCCTGAAAACAAATGGAAAGATGACATAAATACAATGGTGATATTGCTTTGAAGGTCAACCGGCCCAGATGGCGAGTAAATGACAAGGTTGGAACATCTCTCTCAAGCTCTACTACTACTTTTCATGTCTACAACTGAGAACAGAACTGCAACTGTCTGAAAGTTACCGCCATTTGTACAATTCATTGTTTCAAGACTACAAAGCAAAGAAAGCGAGCTCTTGGAGAGAGATCAGGGAGGCAGAGTGAATTTGAGTGTGGCCATTTGGAATGGGCGTAGGCTTTATAAGACAGTCAGACGTCACATTGAATGAAATAGTTAATTTCAAGCATACTGAGCCTTTAGGAGAGATGAAGGATATGTTAAAAAACAAAAAAAAAGGTTAAAAGAAACACTGCATTTTAAAGTGAGCACATCATAGATTCCTTACTTCATTAATCCCTCCAAATGTCTGAAACTTACGTAAGAGTCTCCTGGACTGCTACACCTTAAACTCTCCGGAGAGTCAAATCTCTTCTCCAGCTCTGAAACTGGAGGCAATGACTGTGTTTGTGGCATATCTCTTGGAGTTGTTGCCTGTAAATAGAACATCACAATAACAGTAGAGACATCAGACCAGCAACCACTAAAGAGGCACAATATCCACAATTAGTCAGTAGTCACTACTTTTGATGCATTTTATTGTGTATATTTTCAAGAACTCACAGTGAAAAGAGAAGCTCGTCTTGGTTGGCTTGGAATATCATAAACCTCCCCTTTTGGACTGGATGCCATGCTGAAGAATGAAGGCTGCAGACAAGACAGACAGGCTATAATGTTGAGGTTTACTGGCAACACTTGCACTGCTTTGATCAAAGCTACATCTACCTCACTGACCTCTACTTCAACGCATTTATATGGACAGTGTTTGCTCTGAAGCCCGTTGAGAGTACCGGAGAACCCCATCATGCATGCACTTTGCCAATTAACGCAGTTCTATAATTGAAACCATGCTGCTCATTGAATATTAGGTGGCTACTGCAGAAGGGAACATGACTCCCCTGGAGCAGGAAAGGAAATGGTGAACATGTGGGTATATTTCTTCCCACCTTCTGCTGCATAGGCAACCATACAGACACTTCTGTCTTTCTGAAGTCTCTGGCAGCAAGGGCTGCTGTTTGCAGTTAAAAGTGTCTGAAGTCTGTGTCTGTTTGTCTTTTACAGGCTCATAAAGACCACGGTGCTGCATGCCTGTCCCCATGGAGAGGCTAGTGGTCCCCATCTGAAAGCTCTTTTGCCAGCAGGGGTTTCACAGCATAGCATTTCAGCAGCAGTCTACCTCTCTAATCGTGAGAGTAAACACTTCCCAAGGAAAAGGACAAACTTTGACCTTAGACCAATAGATAGACTAACATCTACAATTAGGTTTTTGCTCTTTTCTAAATAAGTCAATCATTCTGTACTTGAAAAATTAATTTGTACCTTGTTTCTCTCAGGTTCTTCTGTTTTGTTCTTAAGTGCTGATAGGACTGGACTTTTTGAAGTTGATAAAGGAGTGGAGGGGACCTTGTAGATCATGTCCATGCGTTCATAAGCCGAGCTGCTGGGCGGTCGGGGTACACTTGGGATCTGGTAGATATTTTTCACACTGTCGTCAGTTTTAGCATCATTTGGTTTGAGTTTTTCTGTGACAAGGATTGAGGACCCTGCAGTGCTTCCAGTTTGCACTGTTAAAAGCTGCAGTCTATTTGCAGGGGCAAGGCCATGCCGTCCATAAAGAGAGCACATCCACCATCCGCTGGTGCCGGCCACATTTTGATCCATCACTGTGATGATATCCCCTTTTCTGAAGGCCAGCTCATCTGCACACTCTGCAGTGTTGTCATATAGAGCCTTTGCAAGTTTGTTCTAAAATAAAGAACAGAGAAAAGGGAGATAAAACAGCAGATAGTGTGTGACAAAAGTTTTTTTTTGCTTCTGTAGGCCTATGACAACATTTCCTCTTGCAAAATGTTGCTACAAGTTGCACATCTGAGTCATCATCATATTCACAAGGAAGTAGTGTAGTCATTTCATAATAGTCATAATAACACACAATTTGCTGTCACAAAGCAACTATTCTCCATATATTTAAAGTGTTTGTAAAACAACAATAACAAAAGTAAAGCTCTTATTGTTTTGAATGACATCTTTCCTTCTCTGTATTTTCACTTCCTAGTTGTGCTTCCTACAGAGAAGTAAATGGAAAACAAGTTTCTCCAAAGCTTCCTCTTGCGTGCTTGCAAGCGTCCTATCTCCTCACTCCAAAAATACATTGAATTGTTCAACTTAAACCTCATTTTCACGCTACATATTTTGGATCCAAGAATGATCACATGCTATTATGGATGGATATCCTCTGCATGTCTCCATGTAAAGTTGCTGCCATGTTTTGAGGCATCTTCACTGTCACTAAATGTAGAGCTCGTAAACCGCCCAGCTCTTCGATGTGACAAATCTAAATCGGATTGAGCAATGACCACATACAAGGAAGTGTAAAATTTCCTTTAACTTCAACCTCTATGCTGCGGTGGCTTGTTGTGCAGGCTGTCATTATGAGTGACAAGCTGTGAATAATAAAACATGCTTTGCAACCAAAACCACTAAGCATAGCTGAATTCACACCCAGCAGGTTGTGGTTTGTCTTACTGTGTAGCTACACAAAAAGAATGGGTGTTCACACTAATCTCCTTAATTTAATTCACACAAGAAAAATGTATTTTCGATTACATGGCTCAAACCCATCTGACCCATGGCACAATATTATCAACGAGTGAGGTGATTTTGATTTTCACCTACTAACCTATAGGCTGACCTGTTTCTGTATTGTCCACAATGCACGGCACGACAATCCCCAGCAATATTTGGCGTGAGCCAGGTGTTGCCATGGTTACCCACTCACTCACTATTTCTAGATAGTTCATTAAGCTAGCTAGCAATAAATAAAATGGCCAGAGGGATAGTGGATAGTGAAAAAAGGGGGTTCCAAGACAGAAGCCAGATTGGCTACCTGTTTATCTACAACAACCATTTGTCTCATTTGTGAGGCCGTTGTGGCCATGATGAATGAATTTAAGGACAAACATGGTGACTTGAATGGAGAGCAGAGGGAAAGAAATTTTAATTAATAATAAAAGTAAAAATCCTACATTCTCAGTATTATCAGCTAAATGTACTTAAGTACTGGATGTGCAATCAAACCTTTGGTGAGAACCTGACATACACTCCTCAAATACATGTGGTTTGTTCAGGAGAGGTTAAGCATCGTGCTCAGGGATGTAGGATGCTCAATGGGGGATGTGTCGCAGTGGGAACTGAACCCATGTGTCCCACACCAAAGGCCTGGGACTTATCCATTGTACCGCTGCCATCCTCTATCTGGACAATTCAGCAGCATTTAACAGGGCGAACCACCAGATCCTCTTGTCCACCCTCCAAGAACTGGCACTGCACTCTCCCTGTTCACATCTTACATCAAAGACTGCACTTACAGGGGAACTTGGAGAGAACGCGTGTCTGAACTTTGTAGCCTCCCTTCTGGCGTCTCTCAGGTTTCGGTTTAGGGTCCTCTCCTCTTTTCTCTCTAAGTTAGTGAAGTGTACTTGATCATTTTTTGCAATTTTTGGGTCGTATCCACATGGTTGGAATGCACTTAGTGTATTTTAGATAAAAGATAAATAAATGTAACGCAAACATTTTAGCTCAATGGCCTCTTGGCATGTTAGATTGTTTGATTATTATTGCTGATGTATTAGCATATAGATATAATTTTTATGTTGTACAGGTAGTGGAGCTAAATTGAACTACTTTATATACTGTTTGATAGTTTAATTCTTCTTGCTTTATATTTTATCAGCAATAATATGTTTCTTTGTAATCTTAATCTACAAGGTAACAATAAATATCAAATAAATGTAATGGAGTATAAACTATTAACTAAAATATGTCCCTCTTTAACATAGTGGACTAAGTATACAGAAGCATAAAATGGAAATATTCCACTTTAGTAAAATCAGATGTGTACTGATTCTTGGTTACATTCCACCACCGACACATGGCTGAGAATTGCAAGAATATCAATAATTATACTGAATTTTACCCTACACAACAAACACACCACACACCCCACCCTCAGCTGATAAGTCTGTGTTTTTGTGTAGGGGTGGGGGGCTCTGCTATCTGAGGGTGAATCCTTTGTAACAAAGAGCCCATTCACCATCAGAGCCCAACAACACGCTCAGCACCTGTTGGGATGCAAGCCTGTAGAGCACACTGACCACAGCAGACTGTGCCCCCCACCCCCCCAGCACACACACACACCAAGCCTCAGCAAACTCCCTGCATAATCCTCTGGGTCATGCTACAGACATGCAAGCGAAAAACATAGGGTCAGATGACAGTCAGCGACAGAACCACAAAGTTTACGTTATTGTACTTCCTCATTTGGGATCATGAGAATACACTAACCTAAGATGACACTAAATTTATTTTATCCACCCAGACATGATAATGTGTGTGTGTAAACAGCCTACAGTGTCAGAGCCTGTAATTGCAGTGGGCCGTGTGACCTATTAATTGGGAAACTTTTTCTTTTGTTTTCCTTGGTTTCAAACCACGCCTCATCGCGAGAAACTGAAATTCACATCACTTGTCCCGAGCAGAAGTCCTGGCCTTGTGCTGTCTTGTCTATGTTGATCACACAGTACAGTAACAAAGTCAGATTCAGCTGTGACTCTTTTGGATTCCTGCACACGCCTGCTTGTGCAGATCAGCCCCTCCGACAGCTGGCCTTCAGCACTTTAACCGCACAGCTGTCTCTGCCTCTCCCTCACCTCTCCCGTCTCTCTGCTCCATCCTGTTCACAAATTAACATCGGCCCGTCAGACACAACGCAAGAAATTCTTTTAAATGTCCTGGAAAGAAACTTCTGTCTCAGGCAATATGCTAGATCAAGCCATATTAAGCTACTTCAGGCCATCTCAGCTACATTGAATAAATAGAAATCTGGTTGTGGAGTGTTTGCACTGTTTGCTCTAAGGCAGAACGAAGAGAACTCTATTTTTACTCACAGTAATATGATGTCCAACTGTTACCCTTACACCAAACACTCAAGTTAGACAGCAACTGCTTATTTTTATCACTGTTTCAATTGATTAGTCACTCTAAAAAATGAAAAAAGAAAACAATAAAAATTGCCCAACCAAAATCAATCAATTTAAAACAATATAAAACAAAGCTGCACATGTGACCAGAGAATGTTTGACATTTTTGCTTCAAAAATTACTTAAAGCAGGACTATGTAGCTTTTGCTGAGTTTCCCAGTTTGAAAATTATAGGATAATGCTACATGCTAAAACTTAGTGTAACAGCAGCACAAGTGGACAAGAGTCATAAAGTCAGTGAACTTACTTAGTAATCAAATTAATACAGAAATAAAATTAAAAAAAACCTATAAAACCCCCATCAATAAAGATAAATATATATAATAAAACATAAAAGAAATTTTGACAATAAAAATGTGTGCTAGAATTTATAAAATGTTTTTTGAAAAGAAATCTAGCAGCTGTGTTTCGAACTGGCTGAAAGCATGAGAAACCTGTACACAATAAATACCAGTAATCCTATCGAGTTGATATGAAACCATGCATGACCTTCTCAGGAAAGATGAGATTTGAGACGCTCCTGAATGATAAAAACATGAACATGTTTGTAATTTGTTTTTCAAATGAAAGTTCCCCGTCAAATATCACACCCAGGTTTCTGGCTGCAGGTTTGATAATCCAAGATGTTTCAGTAAAATAGGGATGAAAAATAATTATTTCTGATTTGTTTTCCTTTAGTTGAAGAAGGTTTTCGGAAGCCTAACTCTTTTCTGACAGCCAGGATAAAATACTATTAAAATTCTTCACTGGTTTTTAATGAGACTGTTGTCAGATATCTGCATAACAACACTGGGTTGTGCGTTTATTTATGATATATTCCAGTGGTAGCATGTACAGAACAACAAGGGGCAATGGATGGATCCTTGGGGAACACCACGTCAGAGGGGCCGCCGAAGAGGTCAGGGAGAAAGTCTTGATTGATAGACAGGATATAAACCACTTAGAGGAGTGTTCTTGATGCCAACCCTACTTTTTATAATAGAGTGATCCACAGTGTCAAATGCAGAGCTCAAATCCATAATTCAAATCAAACCAGCATCAGATGAGAGCAGATTCTGTGCACAGAAACCTCACTGAAATTTGTCAAAAATATCATACCCATTCAGAAATCCAGTCAAAGTAAACAGTCTTCTCTAAAGCCATTGATAAAAATGGTACTTTGATAATGGTCATTTCAATTTTTCCAGGTGCTATGGAGTCAAGAATAGTTTTACATTTATTGTTGAAGTTCTTTAGTATTTGTTCTGCTCACATATTTAGATTTTTGGTTACTGCGATGTGTAGATGTAGTGGTGAAGGCCTTATGAAATCTGTCAGAAACTTAAGTATCCACTGGACTAACTGTGTCTGTTACACAGTAATATTTACCTAAAGATAGCTAACATTTGTTAACATAAGCTACTGGTCATAGCAGACCAGTTAAGGCAGTAGCAGCTAAACTGCTGAGTGAATTGACAGAGGTCATGGTGTGTTTTATTGCTTATGAATTCAACCGTTTAGTAAAACAAAGGATGTATTAGATTTCTTTGAAAATTAACATTGAGGTTTAATCAATTGATTGATTATCAAATAGTCACTGACTGAAAGGCTAGCAGTGGTGATTCATCCCCATTAATATTCAAACTGACCATCACTGTTGTTTCATCATATACTGTATATATGATATATAGTTAGGTAACTATCATGCCGTGACAGAAGTGCATTAATCAGGTATTTCTTAACATGAATGGAAATCCCCATTTTTGAAAGAGTCATTATTTTGGGTAACTTTCCCTCACATAATGAGAAATCACCTGTGGAGACCCAATATTATGTGAACTTAATAAGAGTGTCCAATCCCAGAGAGCCACTGGAACAGGAACCTGTCCAAGATGTGGATCCCAGTGTGGGAACGGCACCTCACTTTGACCTTTTGCCCCTTGACAGCCTGGGCACGACCCGGGGGCAGGTCAGCAACTCATCCATAGACACATGCGAGGCTCAGCACAACACCCACAGTGTCAGTGAAGAATTGTGTCACACGTGACTAAATGTTTCCTAAAAAATTTGAAAAGGCTTCATTTTCCCAGACAGAGAGGCGGGAGCAGGGTATTCAAGATGAGGCAGAGCAC
This sequence comes from Lepomis gibbosus, assembly GCA_029875015.1. Lineage (NCBI taxonomy): Eukaryota > Metazoa > Chordata > Actinopteri > Centrarchiformes > Centrarchidae > Lepomis > Lepomis gibbosus. The sequence goes on along the minus strand of JAPMOB010222102.1, from coordinate 10,263 downwards.
ATAGTTAACGTAATCTCTTTTCTTGAATCTGGACAGGAAGTCATCCTGTAAATATGACATATTAGACTTTCCCACAGTATCTTAGATACAAAGACGGGGGCAGGGGGAAGACGAGAATGACAGACAGGACTGAGCAGACAAACAGAGGAAAAAAATAGAAAGAGATCTGGTATTTGGTATCCCTGTAAATTATTGTTGTAGATGTTGGGAATTCGTTCTTGGTCGATCAGTTTTATCATCTCAATGATCCTCAAATGTGCTCCATGGAAAATTACCTTTGTCAACCCTCCCTCCAACCCAAACAAATCCAAGAGGAGGCTGTGGAGACTAATCCAGGCTCTGTGGCAGTGACATTGACTTGCTACAGCTGCCCTGGTATTTCCTGTACGGGAACTGTTGAGAAGTTTGTCTAAATCTCATACACAAAGGCACACGACTAAAGAAAACTTCCTAGGACCTTTTAGTGGAATATCAAAATTCTGCACAATCATTCTTCTGTTCAAAACTAAACAAAATAGCCTATTAAAGGTGAGAAAATTGATGCAATGTCCAACAGATTATTTTGTTCTTTTCTGGATGCAGATCTCAAGATTTGCTTTACTCTGATCAGTTTATGTGCTGTTAATGTTAAAATAATTGAATTGGCAGTTCTTGGGAGTTGACATATATCAGCTGAGAGGAACTGAACATATAGATGTTCTCACATTTGTTGGTTCCCCTCTGCAAACAACAAAGCACAATTTTCTCTTAAATACTGTAACTTGAAACGGACACAGTTGGCGTCCACCATTGCTTATTCCACATTTAACAGAAATCAGACTTCGCCTTTGATTTTTTTATTCGATATAATATTTTCAATGATAAAACTAATCAAAATGACCTGGACAATAATGTTAAAACCCTTATCTTCATATTTTGTTGCACAATGTTTAAATCATTGCAATCAAATATTTGACTTATTTATCAAAACTTTGATATATTTATTTATACTTTTGTTCAGCATGTTATCTTGGTGAGGTCCCATAACAACAAATGTTAGGGATGATCTTTGTTTATCTTATGTGTTTCTGATAAGAAGGGGAAAAAAGAATATCGCCCAATACATCAGCATTTCAGATTAAAATAATAATAATTCAAATATTGAAATCTGTATAAATTTTTTCTATGTAAATAGGCTGAATGACTCATTACCAGACTGAAGACGTGAGATACTAATTAAAGAAGCTTATTTGTTTTAAATAGCACTGTAATCCAATGATTTATGATCTTCTCTATGGGGTACCAACAAATGTGTCCAGGCCATTTTAGAATATCTTTGTAGAATAAGCAATAGTTGATCTCTTTACACAGCTTCTTTGCTTTCTGTGTTAGGATGACATGACAAAATAGATTTTAATTTTATCCCTTTTCAGAAGGAATGAAGCATTATTTCAAGTAGCTGTAAGGGTCCCAACAAATTAGAGTGTGTCTATACTGGACAAAGACAGAAGACTTTTCAAGGGACAGAATGAGATTTAAGGTGAAAACTATTAGTGCAGGAAATTATTATAAATCTCCCTTACTTGTTAAAAAGTTTTGGCGCTTTAAAGGGAGTTTTCTCGTTACAAATGAAACGTTGAATTTCGTATGCCACAGAAAAAACTGTTTGTCAATTCAATCCACTTAATGGTTATTCTGTTACAGTTTCACTTGGTTCAGTATGATTAGCTTACTGTGGCTAATGTGAGCTAAGGTTAGCAAACTATGTCTGACTGTGTATCCCCAAAAGCTAGTGAGTGGACCTCTGAGCTTCATTTCAGTGTTTAATTATTGCTGCCATACTACACATTTCTGTTAAAGTTCTAACTTCTTAAACTTAAACTATCTAACAGCAAACGGTATGAGAAGAAACACTGTAAGATGCGCTACGGTGAATAGCTTAGGGTTGACACAGAAAAGTCGAAGATTCGATGCTTCGATGGGCGGAGCCTGATTCGACTGTCAATCTCACAGTTGAAGCTTCTCAGCGAAACAAGGATCACACCATTTTGGTGATATGGGGGGGCTCAACGTCTGATTTTACATAGAACTACCAGTTTTCTCCCAATAAGTTAATATAAAGCCTATTACAATATACATGTCAACGTTTAAATAAACATGTAAAAAGAATAAAACTTTCAATAAATGTTTTTAAAGTGCAAGAATAAATCCAAAACAGTAACCCTAACCCTGAGTGGTCAGTGCGCATGTATGTGTGTAGTGGCAGAAGAGGAACACTTACTGAAGAGACGGAGCCCCAGCTTCACTGGTGTTGTGCCAAGTTGTTCGCACCTCGCGAAACTTCCGGATAATTTATCACCATTGATGAACCACGCAAAGAATATTTTATCATTTTTAAATAGCTGGCTACTTGAAATAGACTGCAGCTGTCGGCAGCACGGCACGCACGCTAAAGATTGCACAAGACTGGCGAATGGCCGGCGATATATATAATTTTTTTAACACACACGCATGCTTACTGTTTTATTTATTTATTTTATTTCTAATATATTCTCTAACACACACACACAAACACACATATGCTTTGATTACTTTACGCTTTAATTACTTTACGCTTTAATTACTCCTTTAATGAAATGTATGGGGTTGATTGTTGTTGTATGTATGGTGCTTTAGCAATATTGTTACACATTCATGCCAATAAAGCTAATTGAATTGAATTGAGAGAGAGAGAAAATGGTCAACATGGTCAACCCCCCCCTCAGCTTGCAATCGGCATGCACAAAAACACATGATTCGACTATCAGTCGACTATTTAAGACTAACGACTAACGACTATGTAAATCGTTAGTCAGGGACAGACCTAGAATAGTTCCAATCATCTAAAAGACAGTTGGTTGTTTCTTAGTAACAGTGGATGACAGACTACACAATGTGAGCAGCAGCAGATAAGATGCAGGCTGCAGACTCACTGCTCTGTGGCAGGAACTTATCTCACTGCTCACACTCTGGTTTATTTATACCCAGTCTCATCTTCTGCATTTTGGCACTGGCACAGTGAATATATGTTAATACATGTGGTCACTTTGTTGCTTTACTTTTAGATGTTACAGTTACGTTGTTAAAGAGCATGCTGGGTGGTTGATACTGTGTTTGAACCGATTTTGACTTACAGTCAGTGGTTTGTTTCAGTGCAGGTCATTGTTGGGTCTTTGTACACATATCTAACTATTAGCCATTTAAATGAGCAGTATTAAACATTAGATGAATTCTTTCTTTTTGAGACAATTCTATAATAATGTTAAACATATAAGGAAATTTAACATTTCCTACAAGCGATTCCTACAATTTCCTAATATGGCTTTTGACTTTGTGTGTAACATGATATCCTGTGGAATTTTCTATGGAGCACTGTTTTGATCATAGAGGAGTGATAGCAAAGGCAATAATGACATGTGTACTGACAACAGAGCAAACTCCATGTGCCAGTAAAAGTTGTTAAGTGGACCTTGACATTGAATTAAGCTAGCTGGCAAACATGGATTCAAAATGTTCAAAAAATGTATACAAAATGACAAAATGCAGTGAGAAACGCTGTTTACAAGGAGACTCGAAAGAATCATTAAAATCCCAAATGGAGATGGCTTTACATCCCCAAGCTACAATGGCTGACAAGGGGAGACGGGCCAAAACATCTCCAACATGCTGCACCTTCAGAAACTATGCCAATTTTTAACACATATACAAATCTAAAACATACATGAATTATGAAAAGCCATGGTGCAGAAAGCCAGAACAAATACTTTAACAGCAAACAAGCTGCCAATACAGAAACAATGCAAAATCAAAACACACATACCCCAAGAACAAATGCAAAAATGGAAAAATGCTGCACGACCAGTCAACACAACCACTTAGCGCAGAAGTCTCGTAAACCTGTATTTTATTGAACGGCCAGCAGGGGGCGACTCTTCTGGTTGAGAAGTCCAGCTCCATTAGAAACAATCGTAAAATGACCCTACTTCTCACCTGAATAATTACCTCAGTAAACACTTTCCTTATGAGTTTATGGTCTCAGTCGCTAGTTTCATGTCTTCTTCATTACAACATGATGTTCATTTAGTAAATTATGGTCGCATTTAGAAGAAAATAGACCATAAAGCAGAGTATGTTTCAGGGTGGGATTATCTACGATTGACAAGTTGTTACCATGGTAACCTGTCAATCAGGCTAGAGTGACTCGTATCCTCAGCACTGTGTAAATTTAACCAGCGCCGTTGAAAAAGATAATTAGGAGTTGGCCGTTCACTTTGTCAGGTGAGTACATTTAGTTTTAAGACCGTTTTTCACCAGACAAAATCATCAGCCCTGTTAAAATGACAATTAAGCGGAATTACAGATGTACGTAGCTACGCAAGCTACATACACATAGGGCTGTTAGCTCCACCGCCTCGTCCAAATATCTATCAGCCGAACTCGCTGTCATTTAAAACAGCAGTCCACAAACAAACGGGTGACGCCCACTTCTTCTATACAGTCTATGATTGCTCTGCCTTTGCCTGCCCTTGTAGACCACTGTACCAAACACCAAGTAGCAACATTATCTTTGCAAACATGTGGTTTGAGGCTCAGTACCACACACAAGCTACCGTGCATTAATGCAACACTGACATATTATCACTTCATCAAGTTGATAGAAACAACATGTTTGCCAATGCAACATTAGTATTTATTAGGAGTCGTGTGTCTCACCACCTGTTTATAAGTCCTGTCTGAATCAGCTAAATGCAGCACTTCATTCATTCATTCACTGCGAGCAACTGCCTGCTGCTGGAAACAAGTCACTAAAACCGAGGCATCTATGGAGGGGAAAACACACAATTGTGCAAATACAACAGCTCATGGCAACAAAAGGCCTGCTTAAATAAAAAAAGTCTTCAACTGTTTTTATAACACTTCTACAGAGACCACGCAGGTGTGAGTTCCACAGTGCCTTTCACATTAGAAATAGTCATTTTATCGATTAACATACAAAAATTTATTAGAGCAGCTTTAAAAAACCACAGCTCTGCTTTTCTGCTTAACCTCGCACTAAAACCAGAACTGATGCCGTCAGCTTCTGCATTTGGAAAAGTGGTTGTGGAAAGTCCCCGTATTGTTGCAAGCCATTGATGTGTTTATCCGTCTATTTATTAGTACCATACAAGTCGCAGCGTTATTGACCAGTGACTGAATTCTTTAGTTTTCAGAGTCTGATGAGGTTAATCAGAAGCCTTTGGTCCAGTTGGCAAATGTACTCAAACTCTTTGGCTAAAAGCATGATTGAAGGGCGCCTCTCACTTTTGAAGTAGATTAATAATCCTCAGCAGTTAAACACATGGACGGTGGCTGGATAACATAAATGGCATATGGTGTAAAAAAAAAAGTTTTCAACACTGAGTGAGATGTGAAGAGGATGCAGCCACTTCTCCGCGCAGCCTCCTGATGTATAAGCCCTCATGACTGTCTACGGATCCCTGCTCTCAGATAAAAACAACACAGCACACGAGGCATTCCAAAATAGCTCCACGAGCTAAAAAAGAAATTCTAATTTGAAACAACCGTATACATCGGAAATGAGATTGCTTAAGCTGACTGTTAGTCATTAACCAAACCAGTCAGTTTTTTTTTGAAGACGTGATAAATAAGATGAGCTCAGTCACATTACTGCTTTGCATTGGAAAATGTCAGGATGATGCATATCCGTTCTCTCTACTATGAGCTACCGATAGGACTTGGGAAGATAATGCTTTGCTGTTACATTACACATGACAACGCTTTTGAAGCATTTCCCACCAAATAAATTAAATCAGTCAATACTAGACTCAACAAAGATGTGGAGAGACATTCTAGTTTCAAGTTTTATCAGGTTTAATCTGCCGTTATCTTGCAGTCCCATTTAGTTGCTCTGGGGGTCCTTTAACAAACACTGACTTGACAAAATGGTGCAAAAGCATCCTTTAATAATTTCTTGGTGAAGCAGATTCAGCTTACTTGTTCACCAACAATATCTTATCAAACTTAAAATTCAACACCAATTTTTTTTTTTTTTTTGCAATATCCAGGCCGGCTGTGAGGTTAAAGAGACATCGAGCTGGACAGAGAATATGAGGTTTCAACAGGCGTGCACGGAAAGCGAACCAGCCACAAAAGCTCAAATAAAAAAGTTGCTTTCCCAGCACAGCAACACATGCACATGCAGACAGTTTGATCAGCTGTTTGAATGCTGAGAGCTTGTTAAGATTAAGAGTGACCCATTTATTGGTTTTATAATTCATAAATGAAGTGGTGTGGACATAGGGGCTCAGATTAAGAGTGTGAAGAGACACTTAGCGAGACATCACTATTCGCAGTATTAGGTTCACAAGAACAAGACGATGAGCGGGGGAATCTTTAAATATCTCCTTTCCTGTATTCTGGTGAAGGTTTCTGCACCAATTTATGGTGGTCTAATAGAATCTAATGCAGTTCAGCTCTCATTCATTCTGTGCTGCTTTCAGATCTGTTGTAGATCAGCGTTTCTCCTGTAATATCATCCCTACTGAGGCAACACATAAACAGGCATGATTTACTCTTCCCTCCTCTTCTGTCACGTTCACAGGGAGAGAACGGAAAACTTGGCCAAAAAGAAACTGTGGCAAGAAGTTGTTAAAGTTACTGATTGGTCGTTTTATAATCAGCAGCTTGTTTTTTTTTTACCTTAAGTTACTTTTTCTGGTCAATGCACATTTGTTTCTTCTATATTTTAATTGCATTGCACGTTTTCCTAATGTGCAAATAAACCTTTCTAAAACTTTTTTTTAATTTGTTCATTAACTGCAAGCTATATTTCAGAATGATTTTTTTAATGTTGCTTTAAAAAAGTGTTGGGGACAGTGTAAATGCCACCTATGTAAGAACGGAAACATCTGCCTAACATCCCAATTATCTGGTGCTGAGCAGCCTGAGTTGATCGTCTCACTTCTAAAGGCTTGTGTGTAATGAGGCTCATAAAGTTTCACTCTCAGCTCTGTCGGGATTGACCCTCTCAGGTTACAGCCAACAGTAGAGCAGGTCAGAGGGGCTGTGTGTAAAAAATAGGCAGTAGCTGACACTGCAAGCTCAAGTGAAATCCAAGCAGGTGGTCCGCACGGACACTCTGGACAAGCAACAGTAGCCAACAGAGTAGATACAAAAGACATGACAATCTACATTACAGAATCAAAACTGAGGTTGTAAGTTATTCAAAATTAAAGTTGACTGATTTATTTAAATTTAAATTAAAAGTAGTGGAGCAGCTGCAGGACTCACCATGTTTGTTAAGCAGCTGTGATCACACAGAGAAACAGGTCCGTCCACAGAGGGTTCAGTTTTCAGTGAACCATCTCAACCTCAAGTGTGTGCGAAAACTCTCGGGGATTCAGTCCTCCTCTGTCTCACCAGCATATTGTCTGAACTGCCACTGAGAGCTAGACTGTTTACACCCGGGGCGGGGTAACAGAGTTCCATGTCATTGTCAGAGCCGCTTTCCCGCAGCCCCATTGGCCGGCAAGACACCCCCTACTTTGCAGCTGACCCACCCCTTCACTGTTTCTGTGGGGTTTTTTTCATTCAGCTTCACGTCACTCTACGCTCCCCCCCACCCATAACTTCCTAGAAAAGCAGAAGTACTTAGCTTGTCACTAGTTTTTCCAACTAACTGAATGTTTTCCCACTGCATTTTGCTTCCTTTTCTTATAAACTTGATGTATTCCTCCATATGTGATACATTTTGAGGCAAGTTGCAGGGGGCGGGGTGTCTGAAGCAGAAATTCTTGTGGCTTTATTCGTTGTTGTCTGGACAACACAAACAGAAGCGTCTGGGAGAGTTGGGTTGGGGGTTGGGGAATGCAGGAGTGATGGGGCTTGGGGTCAGGTGACCCTCAAGTCTGAGGGGTACAGGCCGGAGCCGAGGAGGACATCAGATTTATGAGGATGTCGTGAAACACGAAGTATTTTAAGAGTTTGAATGTTTTGCAAACAGGAAGCTAATTCAACATTTTCAAGTTTGGACTTCTTCTTAATGATTGATGGATTTAGTCACAGACAGACACAAAAACCACAAAGTTTTTCCTTGCCCCTGTCCCCAAGTGTTTGCTCATGGTGGGAATTGTTGTAATTATTATAAACGATATCAGAAAACAGTCTAGACCTGCTCTATTGGAAAAGTGCAATGAGGTAACTTTTATTATGAATTGGTGCTATAGAAATAGAATTAAATAAAATCATATCTACAAGGTGTGTGTGTGTGTGTGTGTGTGTCATTACCCATTTGTGTTCCTTGCAGGTTTCTGTTTTTGCAGCAACAACTGCAGTCTTAAAATATCTACAGGATATTACCATAGCTGTGGTTATGAGCTTTGAAGGGGACTTTTCAACATCAACTTCAATAAAAAAAAGAAAAGACTTGTTCCTTTACTTGTTTAATACAAACTTGAATTACAACAAAGGACACAGATAAAATAAGAACGTGGAAAAAGAGAGTAAACCACCTCTGCTGTCACTTCTGACATACAACTGAGAAATGTGGGCTGCGGGTTCCAGCTAAAATTGAAAAGTTCAGACTTAAGACAAGTTCAGCGGATCATTGACAAAGTGTTTTTATCAAAAAGAGAAGACGTTTGGGGAAACGTGTCTTCTCTTTTTGATAATAAACCACTCTTTACTCTTTCAGACGGTGCGATGACATTTCTGAATTCCACTGCACGGTTTCAAATTAAGTAAAAATGAAAGAGACCACAGATCAGAAGAAAATGACGAGTTCACTGAGGCCATGAGACGGCAGAATCCAGGGAGAGGCGGCAGAGTAGAAAAGTGTCTCAGTCTGTGGTGGTGCGGCGGTACCAGAAACGGGCCCGAAAGTCGTCGCTGCAGGTCATGAAGCCAGGATTTGTGGGTGAGTGGACGATGCAGCGGACGATGTTGTTGTGACCCAGAGACAGCAGGTTTTTCCTCTCGGCCGTGCGCGAGTCCCAGCAGCACAGGCTGATGGTGCGCTCATCCGGCAGCAGCACGTAGTCCTCTGTGTGGTTGAACACGCCCTGCGTGCGATGCATCTGGCGGCCGCTCAGCCCCGCCCCTATACAGAAAGAGAACATGTCACTAGGAGGACTCCATACACAACTAACGCCACACAATTTAAATCAAAATCGGGGCTGAATGGCAACATGTTAATTTACGATTGAATGACCATTCGCTAATCCCGCCTCCTTAGTTACTGTTGCTATACGTGTCAAGCATCCCATTTTTGTCAAACCTACAGTTTCTCATTCAAATTAATAATGGTGGCAAATTTACCACCGAAATTCTTGGTAGTTTTCCAAACAATAGGTTCTTAACAGAGTTAAAGAAAAACAAGCTTCTCGTGTCATGTGGGCGTGGTTGGCTCACGCTGTATATTTTATCAACAGTAACTAGCAAGCCAATTAAGCAAAACATAGCTCTGTGAGTTGGTTAAAAATGTAAACGGTAAATAGTCTAAAATATGTGCATGACTTAGGCAAAAGTCAGCATGGAAATAAGGGAGTTCTGTTGTTCTTGTATTGCAGAGTGGAGCTGGACAGTCCTACTGTTTTAATGAGATAAAATATGCCTGGCTGGTTCCCTTACAAACTTTAATGAGCAGATGTAGCGAGCTGCTAACGTTAGACTCGTAGGTTAGACTACACTGAGTGGAGATGTCATTGGACTGTTCAGAGGAGGGGTTCACTGAATGTCAGTTATCTTTTGGTTTATAAAAGAAGACCCCTCTGATACAATTACAGATTGTTGTTGATTGTTGTGTTTTTTAACTATGTATTCTTTTTTTAAAACAAAGATCTCTTTAATTTGGTTATTAAAGACTTGTGACTGAAATGTGTACTGAGTGGGAAAATCACAATGTCAAAGTAAACTTGTCAGTGCCTTCTGGTGGACAAACTGTGCAATGGTGACACTATTTTCTCAAATCAATATTATTTTTAGTTTTGCAGCGCTGCTATTTCTTGTTACTGACATTTTGTAACAACAAAGATGTAATTAACTGATTAACAAAGTATTTAAAGATTTAATTGTTTTACAAACAGGAAGCTAATCCAACATTTCAAGTTTGGAATCTTCTAAATGATAAATTTAACCACAGACAGAAACAAAAAACACAATAACAGGGTATATACAGGAATCTTGAAGTAAAATTCAAAACCTTTTTAAGACCTTTTCAAGACCTTTTCAACATATTTTAAGACTGCA